>SNQJ01S0155008.1:0-22511 GCA_010110895.2 Picea sitchensis
TGGGGATCCCGTGGATCATAACATAATTATGTACAACAAATAGGACTGTGGAAAGGAGTTGGACACAGCAAAATGTAATACCTTAAAAGTAGAAATGGAAAGATCATTTTTTGCCTATAGATTTCTACTCAGAGAAGTTGGAATAACTGAATTGACAAAGAAAGAACTATGCATTTCCCTGTTGGATTTGGGCAATGACCCACTTCAAGTTCTCTTCAATATAGTTTCTCAAAGGGGAGACGTTGATGTCATTGTGGATTTGAATGTTGAAAACTTCATTGTCTAATTCTCTTAGATCAATTAAAAGTTTGCACAGAGTTTCATCGATGTCTGCATTTTGTACTGAATACCGAACTAGCCAGTTGTGCACCTCTTGTTCATGATATTCAATAATGCTGGAAAAATTTTCTAAACACAAGGCTTTCAAATTATCAACTTGTTTATTGAAATCTTTCTTGGTTGACACTAGCAAGTTGAGGATTAAGCTGGGGTCCTGGAAACCGTTTGTGTTTCCTGCTAAGTCTATTTTGGTGATCTTTGTCAATAATGTTTCTTTCTTTGATATTTCTTGCTCACATGACTGGACGATGACATACATATTTTTAACTTTCTGTTTCCAACATGCTTCTAGTTGAGTGAGTCGTTTATTGGAAGGGAGATCATGTTGTCTTCTTCTGGTCTCTGCCATGCTGTTGACATGAAAGGAAAAAGGGATGACCGTGTGCACATAGAAACTTTCTTCATTTTTTAAATCCGTCTGCAAAAGTAAGAGCAAGTTATGTGCCCTTCTCCCCAGGGAATCCATATTCTGTGATGTTTCCCAGGCCTTCGTAATCAGTTCCATTCTTTTTTTCATATTTTTCTTGACATATCCTCTACAAGATGCGAGGAAGTTGGAGGACCCTTTTACATTTGTTGCAGGAGTGCACGTAGTAGCAGGCATTGCTATTCGCAAAGAACTGTGAAGTAATGGCATAGGAAACAAAGCTTCCTCTAATTCCTTAATGTGGTTCTTTAGTCTAGCATTTTCAGCTTCAATGAGTCCAACGGAACCATGAATAGCATCTATGGTTGCCATGTGAAGTTGAGATATTTTGGACACCTTCATATTGGCAAGGTCAAGTTCTGAATGATGTATTATTTGGTTATTATTTACATCTTTTTTTTCAATGATTAATTTTTTTTATTCGGATTCAAAAACAACATTCTTGAATACGAAGGATTCATCTTCGTAAACAATTAGGGTATCAACCATGTCCATTGAGTAGGTAGGATGAATTCCATCTATGGGCTGATCAAGGTTGCAGAATATGATTTCTAGATCAGCATCAAGATCCATGTTTTCACTGTAAGTTTTGGGCTGCTCTGCCTCCCCTGCAATTCCTTTTCCCTTCTTCTGCACGGAAAGGTCGCGAGGACGATGTTCACTGTATTTCTACAAAAATATTGTAGAGTTGGTGCTAGTACTTTGTTGAAACGTTGATTTGCTCCGGATTCTACTTGAAATGAAGAATTGGAGGGGGGCAATATAATCCCTCAGAAACATTGCTTCCATGCATGCGAATGGAAAATATCCTCATTAATGACAATATCTATGTGTGTTGTATGATGACCTATTAGAAGTAAAGCTTAATTATTGTATACTTAGAAGTGCGAAGGTGGAAGTTACGACGAAGAAAATTGAAGGAGTGAAGGTTTCGTGAACTAACCAAGGTGGCGGCCTGTGAATGCCATTCCATGGTATTTAAAATTAAGACTTGGAAGATATTGGAGGTTTCCAGAAGGAAGCAAGCCGGCGGCGTGTGAATGACATTCCATGGCATTTGAAATTAAGACTGGGAAGGGATAAGAAAAGCCTTCGCATAAATTGCATTGATGGCAGAACTTCTCGAGCCTTACGTGCATCAATGAAAGCTTAGACGGTGCCTGCACGATGACCTGTTAGCATTAAATATTTAGAAAGAAGACATATATATATAAACACTATTTCTTATTAAGCAGATATGCGAAGGTGACAGGCACGAGGAAGAGCAAGCAAGGAAGGAATGGCCAAGTGTGAAAGTGCATAATGAAACTGATGAGTTTACAATGAGTCGGAATTTCTTAGCGAAGCAATGTACGGATCTCATTCCATACTTTTCCACTTTTGGGATAGCAGGTTCTCGGACAGGCGGGCTCAAAAAAATGCCTCTATTGTTTGGTGTTCTACAAATAGCACACACAGTTCCATGATATACAAATAGACAAGGGGACTTGCGGGTTGGCTTATATTTTATGGACCATTGACAGGTTTTGGATCACGGGTTATCAGGATGGCGGGGTAAAAAATGGGGCTCTATTTCTAGGGTACTTACAAATAGATTATGACAATAATTTGACAATAAAGTTTGTGTTCTGGTCAGCTCAACATTCTACTCCAGGGCTGGCGAGATCCCAAAAACCAGCAATACATATCAAATATGCACAGATCCCTTATTACATACTTAGCCACTTATTTGGATCGCGGACTTGACTCCGTACGACTCCCAGTGCATATTTCATAATTCATGTGCAACACCAACTCTGTAGTTACCAGATTGGTGTGTGTAGAAACGAGGCAAAATTAGATATGTACCTTTATTAAGTATCGACATCAGATTTTATACACCATGTACCCATATCACATTCCATACTTGCGGATTCTCGGGCGGGAGGGGTCAAAAAAATTCTTCTATTGTTCCATGTTCTACAAATAGCACATATAGTTCCGCAATATACAATTTGACAGAATGAATTGCGGGGTGGTTGAGATATTAGATGCCATTATTTGGATCGCGCACTTGCGAATTGCACAATATGCCTCTAATGTTTCTTGTCCTGCGAATAGCCGTTATGGTTGGACGATATAGAAATTCACAAGTGGACTTGCGGGGTGGCCGACCCAACATTGCATCTGTTGGATGGTGGATGTGCAGGGTAGTTGCCTCTATGCGCAAAACAAAAAAAACCAAAAAAAACATAGCTGGAAATAAGTTTGACAAACACAGAGAAAGTAAACGAAAAATTGTTTACTATGGAATAAGGGCAGGAAAAGGGTGCACCTTTGCATGGTTTGGTCTACGTGTGTGGGTAGGAGTTATTTGCATCCTCTGCTTTTCTTGTCTGTTTCTATGAACAAAATTACAAAGAAAAATGGATATGAACATAAGTTCAGATGTTAAGAAAAAGGCAACTACTATGTACATATATAAAAAAAATAGAATACATTGAATAGAGTTAGAAATAGTTTTTGGGAGGATGTACCTTTTTTTTTTTCATGTACAATGTAAATTTTATAATTCAAGTAGAACACCGTCTACATCGATGTGTTTACAAATCAGAGATACAGATATGATTTGAAACATACAAATATGAGTTTGCAATAACTTTGATGTATATGTCATAATTCAAGTGCAATACCAATTGTATCGTGATTAGACCAATATGTGTCTAAGACAAAAATATTGTATTGAGGAATGGGCACATTGGACCAGACATGGTCAATTAGTGTATTTTGCAGATGGACTATGTTGTTCATAAGAAAGCGGAGACTGTATTTGCACATGTAGTTTTTCAATTCTTTTGTTCTACCAGTATTTTGTAGCATATCGATATTGAAGTCTCCTACCAGTACAATGGGTCAGTTTAGATGAAAATGGTTCAATGCATTGGAAATAACATGTACTATGTTGGAGAATGTTGCGTGGGAGCAACATACAGATTCAGTATTGCAACTTTTGTTTCACAAGAAAAAAAAATTGCAACCACCAGCTCAACATTGTTTTCTTCGATATGTATATGGTCCAAAATTGGTAGATGTTTTTTCACCAGTATCAATACCCCATGTGTAATGTAACTTGATATGCAATTGTGATTTTGGAATTTTTTGTTCTACATGCATAATTCCATGTGTGTTTCTTGCAAGCAGGACTCTCATTCCCCACATGCTTGTCCCACCCTAGGAGTATACACCTTCACTGTCCTACAGTCCTTCGAATGAAAAACCTCCCTTGCCTTGGGCTTCAGCAACATGCCAGACTAGAATTCTCTAAGCTCCTTGGTAGCTACAGGACCCATTACAGGAGTTCTCACTTCCTTTGCGCACTCTCTCACCTAGAGAGAGTCGCTCACAAGCATGAAAACCTACCTCTTCAACCAATTACTGCTCAATTCCCGCAAGGTAAGGATAATAACACATCAACAACATTTAGTTAACTCACGGGCGACAACAACTACAAGGAATTGGGTATGGACGTCCAAAAACGGAAACAACCCACTAAGACGCAACATGGCTCAGGTAATACACAGGAAAGAAACCCAAATGGTTAACGACCGAACTCGGATTTGCAGTGTGGATAAACCTTGGTTTATGGGACACACAGGTCGGATTTTTCCCTTCCCTCTAGTTTCTCATATGTTCCAGGTTATGCCGAGGGTAGACGTAGAGGCCAGTGAGTTCAGGTGGTGGATCGAAGAATGAGAGAGCTCCCCCCAGCACGGCTGACTCATCAGTTTTAATTGCATGCGACCAGGTCAACACTTATCTTCCTGGAGCCACATGAGTTCCACTTAGAACACGTTCCCTTTACAGGAACTTAGGACACCACTCAACATGTCCACCTTAGCCTTTGGGAAATAATAATAAATTATTATCCCCCTTATAGGTAAGCCCCCTAGCTTAGCTCCTAGGCCCACACACTTAGCCTCCTCCCTTACCCAACCATGTGGAAGATTAGTCCCCCACCACTCTTTCTTTATGGTCAGTTTACACGCATCGATGTTTATATTTTATTAATGATCTGCATAATTACATATACAAAATCAGGCTCATGTCCTTTAACACCTAGGCTCCCCAGCCTAATAAACACATAATCCCACCATATTATATACACTTGGCTCACTAGCCTATAAACATAAATACAATTCATAATATAATTGGGGCATTCCCTTGGGGATATTACAATCCCCTCCCCTTATTTTTTCATTTTCCTCAGTGCAACTCTTTACACAACATCAACAAGATTTCAAAAATCTTCAAAACGATGCGGGTATTCTTTCTACATAGCATCCTCATGCTCCCATGTCACGTCCTCAGGAATGTACCGGGTCCACTGGACCTTTACAAGCCCTATGGATCGATTCTGGAGTTGTTTGATCTTCTGGTCCAATATGCGCACCGGATGCACTTGCAAGACGCCTTCTTGCTCCACCTGAATAACATTTCAATCAATAACACAATTAGCATAAGGTATATATTTCTTAAGAAATGAAACATGAAACACATTATGTACAATCATGGATGTAGGTAATGAAAGCATCTATGAAATGTAGATATATATATATATATATATATATACAGACAATTCTAATAAAATTATAACATGTATACAAGATACACAACATACAATAAATAGAGAATTTTACTTATGTTTTGATGGAGAAGACTTTTGTATCAACATGTTCTAGGCCAAGGTACCAAACCTTAGTATCACTCCAACCAAATGTCTCTCTTCCCCACATTCCTGTCCCACCCCAAGAGTTTGCACCTTCATTGTCACACAGTCCATCAGTTGTTACACCTCCCTTTCCTTGGGCTTCAACAACAGGTCGACTTAGGAAGTCTTAGAGCACCGTGGCTCCCAGAGTTCCAACTTCTCTCAAAAGTTTCCAATCAACATCTTCCCCGAGCTACTCTTTGTAGTCAACATTCTAACTTTAATCAACATCATCTCATATACATCACCCACATGCAGTTATCATGAGAAAACATAAAATAATTCATTTAGGAACTCCAACTTAGTTCAAAGGGAATTCATCTTTTTCCCAAAAATGCAATTCTATTTCATAATTCATCTTGGTTGTTGTCATATTAAGATTGCAACCTTCCTTGTGGTTTTCCACAAGCACCAAACTGTATACCATTTTATTGCAAGGCTTCATCTTGCATACTGCCAACAATTGTCAGTATTTCTTGTACATCATAATTCAATTGCAATATGTATAGAACCATATGCAGTGAACTTAGAATTGTTTGCATTTAGCAATTCAATCATAATTACCAAACAATTTAATAAAATAGAATGACTCATTACTCTATGCATATGCATGTTCAAAGTAATATTTGTAAGTTCCTTACTTCTTTTTCTGAACAAGAAAATTTCCCGTAGTCAATGCTCATGTGACTACTTGACTTGAAACTTTCCCGTTGCAATGTCTAACAACTCCTGAAATGTCCTCAGCTTCATGAGTTCACAACATTTCAGCTATTAATAACAATTATTTCCATGCAATAATATATATGCATGTACTTACAAAACTCATTCAGCTATCGCTTTTAATATACAATTCCATCACTTACTATGCATGAGTGCAATTCTCAATGCATACTTATTCAGTGCCCCTTGCATTGAATTACATAATGCTCTTTATCTTAGTCATGTATCTCACCATCCATGAGTTGGAATTCTGGCCAATGTGTTGAAACATTCTCCATACACTTCCTATTGTCTTCCTAATTAATTGGGTGCCTTCCAATTCGACCCGAACACTACACCAAGAATATAATTATGTGGTGTCCATTAGTGTTAGAAAACAAGTTGTAACCAAAATTGTATTTAAAAGTAGGAAGCTTTTAGTACCTGTGTGGCTCATAACCTTTCCATATCCGTACCTTTCCATATCCAACCAGGTCCTGGTCTCATACATGACCATCTTACTGACATTCATTCTTACAACAAGTTATAATATTTTAAATCTTTGGTTGTTACCCCAAAATCAAATTAACATGGCATTCTACTATGTCAGTGTGTGCATTCAAAATATAAAATCTTTGTATTAATACAGGCCTCCATCCTTTACCACATCCAGTGGTATGCATTCAATAATATAATCACATGATTTTACAAAAACAACTCTGGATGAGGAAATTCTTACCTGAATTTCCTTTCAGAAATTATGCAAAAAGAGTAATAAAACTCATACCTGCATGATTGCCATTAATAAATTTTATACTACCTGAATATTTGATGGCAATAGAAGCTTCCATGCTTCTTTTATCAAACTTATAACCAACACTTCAGCTCTATGTTGCTTCCCTCCTTATGCAACAACATCACCAACAACACTTGCAAACACGCAAGCATTATTTCTTGTAGCTGACCCAACAAGCCATAATAGACTTCCTTCCATAGAAATTGCAGCAACTTCTTTCTCCCTATAAAACTTTTCCTTTTTGATCCCAAAAGTCTACAATTCTTCTTGGATTCCTGAATCTTCTTGTTCTCTCATTGTGATCATTGCACATGACTATTTCTTCCCTGAGCACTTTCAACGCAATGCCCCTACCTCAACGGGGTCTGCTAACCTCCTGGTCAAAGGATCTTTCCAAATGCTGAGTCGAATTGACTCTTTGGGCCTTTGCTAGACCCCTATTAATCTTACATAGGTCCACTTTCCTTCTTTCGACACAGGTCCAATTAGACCTGTGGGCTTATTCCTGTGCACTTCCAAAACTCCAAGTTTCAGGTGCTAGCCCCTTTTTCATTAGCCCTTTTATTCATATGACTATGGGCTATGACCTCATGGAAAACTGTGATTGCGGGTGTGGGAAAGAATGGTTTTAGGACAACCTTATTTTTGCCCAACAATTCACCTCCAGCTGCCACACATCACTTTTTTAAAACCATGGTATAAATTGCGGCCCGCTCTCAGACTTTTAACATCCGAGCAAGTTCTTCCCTGCAATCCAGCTCGTCCATCGACCTCCAATCCCTTGGCGATGATCTGGGATCAACAACTACTATCTATCCTCCCTTTTGTACCTTCTTTCCTCCTTCCAAAAACAATCTCATATCTACACGATCTGTCGACACGTAGCTCCCTTCCAAATCAATGACTACGGTTGATTTCGTTTCTTTGGCCCTCGAGAGTTTCAACTATCAACTATCTGTTTCTTCCGGAGTGGAATATCTATTGACACCTGTGCTCAACAATCAGATGGTTTTGATGAACTCAGACTCTCTGACCTTCGAGAGTTCTCACGTCTCTACACACATAAATCTCTGGAGTGAATTTCCTTGGAGTGACAGATCTTCTGCCATGCATCCTCTCCAAATCAACGACCCTGATTCTCTTCGGGACTTCGACTCTTTCTAACGAAGACCAGATCAACAGTCCTTCGACCTCCTCCTCGATAAATGATGGATATCTCCTTTGGGACTTCGATTCTTTCATCCTCTTCTTTCCTTCGGAGTTCTCCACACCCAGAGTTTCGAATCCGGAGCCATGCGTCCACTTTTAGATCAATGACCAAGATTTACTTCAATTGTTTCTCCTCCTCCTTTTCTGCAAACTTCCGAAGTTTTGGATCTTATGCCACCTATCCTCATGGACGATGGATGGTCCCAAATCACTTTGGGACTTCGGGACTTTGACAAGTCCACTTCTCATGCGCACACAAGGGTTAATTCTTGTGCGCTTATCTCTGGATCCAATGGTTGTTGGTCCTTCAATCTCAGATCCAACGGATGGGATCTATTCCTCCTCTCTGCACCTCCTTTGTTCTACTAGACATTGATCTAATGGTCCAACATCCTCCCCACAACCGATCTGACAACTTTTGTCACTCCTCCTCCTCAGCTTTTGAATTCTTCCACCTTAGAATATTTTGTCAGTGTTCAAAGGCTTCGACCTTTGACCTTTCTCCTGTGAGTTTGCCTTTTGGATATCGTCTTCTCTCTCGTAAGATTTATCTCTTCTAAGCTTTAGGACTTAGAATGAGTCTATCTCCCACACACTCCTTTCGTTATCTCTTATGATCTTTTTGAATTACTCGGTCTCCTAAGGGTCTTAGCCCTTATGTTTCCTTTCAAAGGAAAACTACGTGCCCTCCTGGCAACCTTTTTCTCAAAGCACACCTTGTTGAGCATTTTCTATAGAGTGTTCAACAACTATGTGATTATCTTCCTCTAATACTCTTCTCCATGAACTCGACAAAGAGTTCTCTCTTTGAAAACTTTCACTCGCTTGATGCTCGCCTGGCAGATCCCTACAGAGTTCTTCATTACTTTATCTCTCTCTGAACTCAACAGAGAGTTCTTCATGTGCATGCCTAGCACCTCTGTTGATGAAGGTTCAATAGTATCTCTCCTGATATTCTATGAGGTTAAATTACCCCTACCAATGCACTCCTTCTGGACAATGTGCACTACTTGTGCTCAAAAACTCAAAGAAGAGAAACAATTGAAACTTATTCAATACTTCACCAGTTTACGCATTCCAACCAATCTCATTTAAGAAAATGTTTAGATTTCATTTTCTTTCTGATATATTCTCTGATCTGTAACCATTTTCAGGCACTAGCCCCTTTCTCTCAGTCCCCAATCCACACGACCATGGTTCGTGACCAAAATCTAGATCAATAACCACTTACTCGGGCCTTCGGCCTTTGGCTTTGGAATATTTCCAAGCACCACACAACAATCTCTTAGAGTTTCAGATTACCAAACTTGCGAAGTACGGAAGATCATCAGTCCATGTCTACCTAACATATGACAACTGACACTTACTATGAAACCTCATGTGTCTGAGTTCGAGGTCTTCGGGTCTTCGGGAATTCGGAGCTTCGGAGGATCTCGCATCCACACATTCGAACTGTTAATCTCCGAACATTCCCAATCACCTTTGGTGATGTCATTACTTCACATCACTTAACGTTTTCCAATTGTGGGGCCGTATAATGGTGGTTTGGAGCAACCTGCCTTTCATCCCACAATTCTTTTGATGATGACAAGTAACCCCTTGGTGAAACCACGGTTTGGATTGTGGGACCGCCTTGTAGAATTAATTCCCATGCAACTTGGGTCCCCGCAAAGCCTCCTGGTCGTTTATCTTGATGTATCGTGACCTCCGCCAGTGTGGGTCCTCCGACCTTTAACTATGTTATGTAACATCGACCCCACTAGCCATGCTCATACAGAAAGACACAAGGCAGAATACGAGCGGCTGATATGTGGCCCATTTAGATGGGTGACATGCGTCTCGTTCCAAATTCCATTTCAACCTTCCACGGGTTCGAAACCCACTAACAGTGGAACACATCCCATGTTTTCATGTCCATCCAAGTGACATCATCATGACTCATTACTTCGACTCTTTGGGAGATTTCTCCCTTCACTACTGCATTTCACCTTTTAACATTGGCTTGATCCAACAGGTGAGCTCTCATCTCTAGATCTACGGTGTAGATCCACTTCAGAGATTTAGGCTTCAACCTTTCTCTTGTTTCTGGCATCAGAATTCACTGAAGTCTCGAAGTCTAAAGGGATTCTGGTTTAAATCCTCTGCACCTTCCCCATATATGACGGTCGTAAGGGATTTCCCTTCCTTCCAAATAGATCCTATGACATAGAACAAACTCTTTTACTCTACGGATTTCCAAAGGAATTCACAGCTAACTGCCTTGCAACATTACTAGATTTGATGGTCATGAAGGATTCTCCTTCTCCCGAACAGATCATAAGGTCGACATTACTCTGTGGCCCAACACCACTTCTGTCGTGGTTTTACGGGACCGTTATTCCTCCTGAGCTTCGTAACACGACCAAGGTAAATTCTTGGCACTCAGGAAGGTTCTGGGTTTCAAAATTGGTCCTCCAGACACAATTTATACCTGAAACTTTGGTTCCAATGACCACTTATGCAGCCCATCTAGGTTCGACTTTAAAACCTTAGCTCTGAACTTGAATTTTGTCCATCCTGACAACAATTATTTTCTGAAACTTTTTCTTCAACTACCACTAACATGGCCCATCCAGGCTCAATGTTGAAAACCATGGCTCTAATATCAATTTGTAACATCCCCAACCATAAAACGGCCTGGGCAATGCCACTACTCAGCTCTGACTTCGATGTGATACCAAACTGTAGCAGCCCCGATCCTCCACAGAGACCGTATAATACTACCACTACGAAACATTCACATATAAATATCTAACATGCATTTTAATCGAAATAAAACACATAACGCGGAGTTACTACTACCATACAAATTCAAATGTAATAGACAATAATTCATATACGCAACAGAATACATGATAACATTCCAACATCATAGGCATGCATAACATAAAATTAATCACGTAAATGATACTTATCTTTTAGCTGGAGTAAATCCACCAACTACATATAGACCTTCCATGAACCTCCTAGCCACCCCCGAGCTGGGACTAAACTCCATTAGGCAAGGGATTCCTAGGCTAGGCAAGGTCAAAAAGGAGGTCACACAATTTCAAAGGAAATATTATCTCCCAGGAGCCACTTACGCCCACTGCCCATAGAATCTCATTCCCCACATGCCTATCCCACCCCAAGAGTATACACCTTCACTGTCCTACATTCCTTCGGTTGCTAAACCTCCCTTGCCTTGGACTTCAGTAACAGGACATACTGGAATTCTCTGAGCTTTGAGGAAGCTACAGGACCCCTTCCATGAGTCATCACTTCCTCCGTGCACTCTCTCACCTAGAGAGAGTCTCTCACAAGCCTGACAACCTGCCTCTTCAACCAGTTACTGCTCAGTTCCCGCAAGGTAAGGATAATAGCACATCAACAACATTTGGTTAACTCACGGGCGACAAAAACTACAGGAAATTGGGTATGGACATCCAAAAATGGCAACATCCCACTAAGACGTAACACGAATCATGTAATACACAAGAAAACAACCCAAACAGATAAGGCACAAACTCAGATTTGTAGTGTGGATAAACCTTGGTTTATGGGACACACAGGTCATCTTTTTCCCTTCCCTCTGGTTTCTCTGATGTGCCAAGTTATGAAGACGGTAGATGCAGATGCGAGTGAGTTCAGGCAAAGGATCAAAGAATGAGAGAGTGCCCTCCAACACAATTGACTCATCAGTTTTATCTTCATGCGCCCAGGTCGACACTTGTCTTCCTGGAGCCGCATGAGTTCCACTTAGCACATGTTCCCTTTACAGGAACTTAGGACAACACTCAACATGTCCACCTTAGCCTTCAGGAAATAATAATAAATTATTATCCCCTTTAGAGGTAAGCCCCCTAGCTTAGCCCGTAGGCCCACACACTTAGTCTCATCCCTTACCCAACCTTGTGGAAGCTTAGTCCCACATCACTCTTTCTTCATGGTCGATCTACACAAAACGATGTTTATATTTTATTAATGATATCCATAATTACATATATAAAACCAGGCTCATGGTCTTTAACACCTAGGCTCCCCAGCCTAATAAACACATAAGCCCACTAGCTTATATACACTTGTCTCACCAAACTATAAACATAATTACAATTCATAATATAGTTGTGGCACGTCCTTGGGGATATTACACATCGTACCATTACAACTCAAACTTACCACTATCCACACTTCTTCCTCTCCTCTTCCTCATCTTTTGGGTTTTCAGGTTCATTGACCCTATGAGTTGTGTGTACCTCATTTCATGGGAAGAAGGGGTTAAAGGCCCAGAAGTTTTGTAGTTTACACCACAGATAAATTCTCTCCCTAAAGTCTTGAGAGCTAAGAAATGCTTCTCTAAGGGAATAAAGGAATATTAAATTAAATGAATGAAGAAAAGGTGTCCTGCTTGATGGGGGAGTTCATTGCAATGTTATTTTATTCCCACTTCATATAGCACCTAATCTTTTCTAACTTCAAGTGGCATTGTGATTCTCTTTTATTTCCATTGCACATAACACTCAATGTTTGAACTTATAAAAAATACCAATAAATTGCTTGGAATCCCATAGGATGGATCCCATTCCCCACATGTGGGAGACCATTGATGATGAGAATTGCACCTTTTCAAGATGTTTGTCCTCAAGATAAAGGATCGAGATGATGAACCACACATGACATCACCTTCTATACTTGGATGTGGCCTTTTGAGTCATATGACATCACCCTTAAGCCCTTCACGTCATCGTGGAGGCTAGGGCTTGGTGGAAGATGTGGTTCTGAAGGTGGTTTGATAGAAGGAGACACATAGCATGGCATTTTTTCACATAAGAGAATGGCACATGGCCTTTGAAGGCCCAATGATTTCTTAGTTAAGGTTAGATGTGTCACTTTTCAGCCCTATGTCATCCTTCTAGGGCATGACATCAACCATTTTAGGGTTTTACTTTATGTATTTTTCAGTTTTGCATATTATAAATACAAATTCAGGGGGTCGGCCCTATTATAATTTGTTGTTGACAAATTTGTGTGTACAAATTGGTTAAGAAGGCCTCGTATAAATAGAGAACCTTCTGATTTCATTTTATCATCAATCATTCCTCACCATTTGTGAGAACAAGTCTGAAATTTTCTCCCTCTTTGGGCTATCTAGCTCTTCTACTTAATGTGCCATGTTGGAGAATCATTTTGAGGATGCTTTGCTGATCTTGAAGAGAAATTTCTGCAATTAGGGTTTTCTCTCTTGATTTATTTACTAAAGTAAGTTAATTTTCTACAATTTATCTTTATGTTGTTATGTTACATGGTGAATATTGCTTCTTTATTCTAGACGTCTTGCTTGGTAAAACCCAAAGAAAGGAGCATAAGTGATTCATCCTCTCAAAAGGTTGTTCTTGTTCAAAATTGGTGGAATCTCCTTGCTAGTGTTAGAATTCTAAAGCCCTAAAGTGCTATCACTTTAGGATTTGATCCCTAGACATTTGATTTTATTCTAGTTGAAGCATCTAGAAGGGAGAAAAGATTTCTAGAGCCATAAATCTATTGCACTCTACCAATCCTTCTCTTTAGGGTTTAAACCCTAAGGCCCTAATGTTCCATCACCTTAGAGCTTAATACTTACCTCTTGGTTTCTACTTGTTAAATCTTCATTCATTGTTGTATTTGTTGTTATAAAGACTCCATAGCCTTCAAAGGCACCAATTTTATAGCTCTCTTGCAGTTAAATTGATCAACAAACACTCTCTTTGAATTCTCTCAATCTTTGTACTGACATTGCTAACACTAACATCAACTAATTTACTAATAAACTTGTTGCTATTGAAAAAAAAATCTACAACCACCTGAATACACTCTTATTTGTTGCATACACTCTTGGAAAGGTGTCCTAACATGTTTAGAAATTGCATATAATAATTGGATATTACTCTAGTGGATGTGTGCTAAGTTTACATTGTCAATTGTTGCATTTATGATCGATAATTATTGTTGTTGTTGTAATCTACTTACCATTGTTGTACTACTATTCATTGTTGCAAATTCATAACATCCATAGAAATTTTCATTATATAGTGTCTTCAAGGAGTATTTATTTCATGTTTGGAATTCAAAATAATCATATATTTTCTACAAAGTGTTCTCGTTTTAGGAACGTACTCAAACAACTTCATACTCCTTCTATTTACTTCCCCTGGACCTTTTTTTAGGTGATCAAGAGAGGGGGAGGTAGGATTGGATACAATACTTTCTACTCCATCACTAAAATAAGGGAATTTCTTACTAAGGTGATAGTGGTAACATTTTCCATACTTACACAATATTTAGGGACTTGTGGTGGGTGATGCAGGAGCATCGCAGTTACCCAAGCGAGCGTGGAGCCAGCGCATGTGTTTTTAAACACATGACATGTTTCTTTGAAAACCTTTCGAAAATGAAGTGCCAAACCTTTAATGAATCATTTATGAAGGAGCTCCTTTTGTATGTTGTATCAGACCTCGAGCCATATGCTCTTGTCTGAAATAGATAGGAGGCATTTAATAGATTTAATGCAGGTAGGTAGGATTTATTTCTAGATTAGACAGTTTAGATGGAAGGAGGGAAAACGGATATAGACACCATCATTGTATCATTGTAACATTAGCAGCATTCAGGAATAGAGGAGCAAGCAGATAACTGTGTAGAGAACATCCATGTACAAATATTGAATTAATAGAAGAAATCTTTGATTCAAATACATGGTTATGTGTCTATTCTCTGTGTATTGTGTTTGTCATCATGAATGTTTGTTTTCTGGTTATGCATTTGCTTTGTATATGTTGTGCATGTGATTTCATGTTTTGACTGAAGTCTGAAGAAAGGATAGAATGAGTTTCAATTGTTTCTCTATTTGAGCCAGGAGATTCCTGCAAAGAGTGCAGTTGAATTCATCCGCAAGGAGTGCGTTGATGAAGGCTCAATAGTTTAACTTTTGTCCTCATTCACCCAGAAGTTGCTTTGGGTTGTTGAATTCATGCAAGGAAGGTGCATGATAAAGAAAGAAGTCTCAGTTGTTAATCTGAGTAAAGGATATTGAAGACTGCTGCTGCAGAAAGTGCGCAGAGTCGGAAGGATTCAACACCTGGGAAGTTGTTAAATTCCGAGCGCAAGGAGTGTGCGCAAGTTTTCTCTGAAGAATCAGAGTAAGAAAGATCAGGAGGTATAGCACCTTCTTGGTACAGTTGAAAGAGAGCCCGGGAGGTTTAGGTCGAGGAAGATTCGAGCGGAGGTTGCAAGCGCAAGTGTTGGACAGCGGGTTCTGGAAGGAACTTTAGTCTTCTAAAGAAATCCGTGAGTAAAGGGAAGCGACGGTCAGGATTCACAGCGGGGAGCAGCAAAATCCTGTCAGCCGTCAGATCTTGGAAATTTGCGCAGGGTTTAAGAATCGAAGGAGCGGAGGAGGAGTCCCGGAGGAGACATTGGGATATTGGCATCATCGGGTTTTCATAAGGCTGAGAATCGAGACCTTGAAAGTCCTGAAATACCGAGAAGGGATCTCAACCGTAGATCTTGGCAGGACGCGTGGTAGCATATCTGGACGAGTGGGAGTTTGGAGCATCGGGTTTTCCAAAGGCGAGAAACTCTTTCATATAGGAATCGTGATCTGTAATTTCCCGATTGGATCAGAGCCGTCCAAACAACAGGGACACGTGGCGAACGATCCCGGAGAATCATAGTTCGGAATATCAGGGTTTCCGAGGTCGTGAAAATCGAGCATATCGAAATCACGATCCACGATTTCCCGACGTGATTAGGGTCGTTAATCTGAAGGACGTGTGTCCAAGGATTGTGAAGAGTTCGGGGTTCGACATTTCGGAGTTCTCGTTGATGAGAGACTCGCAACAGGATAATTTGCGAAAACCCGAATCACAATATCTGCGCGGTCGACGAGCTGAGTGGAGAACATGTGTCAGGCTATCGGAGTTTCGGGGTTTGGAAGGTCCCGTGAACATCGACCACAGAAATCGCGAAAACCCGATACGCGATTTCCCGACAAGGTTAAAGCCTGGAGTGGAGGATAGGTGGCATCGGGGATCAGGTATCGGGAACACGAGAGGTAAGTGTTTGTCGACGTCGTAAGTTCCGATTTCCCGACGGAATCATTCCCGATAGAGGCAAGGAAGTCATGGTAAGTATTCATCGGGGTTCGGGGATTTACAAGACCTGATATCGTGAGTTCAGGACTCGCGATCACGCGAGGTCCTATTTCCCGATAAGGAAGCAGGGAGATCATAAAGAGCATTATGTGGGTGTGGAAAGGTCCCAACTAGGGATTTGAGGAGCACTTTAGCTCTTCAGGCCAGGGAAGAAGAAGTTCCTGGTGGGAGCAGACGTTCCGAGTGGTCGTTTGCGTCAGTGGGGCTTTGCACAAGGAAAAATCCTATGATAATAGCACAAATGCGGGACTTTTTGCAGACCTCATCATTGAGGTAATCGCATAGTTTTCTACAGATATCCTCACGAAGTTGCTCACAAAGTTTTGAACAAGTCTTGAAGATAATTCTTGGGTGCATTCGATGAAACCTTTGTAAGTAGAGTGAAGATACTTGCAGTACCATCCATGGATGGGTCGCACACATATGGCAATGACAACAAGAAGGATCTCAAGATAGGAAGAATGAAGAATAGAGATGTAATCTTGGAGTGGATTATTGAGCAAATGACATACACTATGTGTCAGCATGGTGAGAAGGTTAAATATATGGAGAATGATATAGGAAGGATGAATCATGGGTTTAATGAAGCATTAGGGGAGTGTCAAGAAATCGTGAACTTGATCAATGGCCCCTTCAGTGATGATGTTTAGGATAGACTGAAGGAAGTATAGGACGCACTTGCCTCAGTCACAAATAATTTGAAGGACCAGTATTACAACATCACATAGTTGAAATGAGATTTGGCGAATGAACAGAGCTCCATTTTAATGTTGATGAGGATCAAGATAAAGGGACCTAAGCCATATGATGGTACTTACAATTCTAAGTTTCTTACAAACTTCTGTCGAGAGATTGAGCAGTATTTGGAGAAATTGAACGAATGTTTGGACAAAGTCAAAGTGAACATTGTAATGATGTTCTTGAAAGGAACTACTAATATTTGGTGGAGGAACCAGGTTGAGGACTTGGAAAATTAGAGAACCTTTAAGAAGATAAAAAAGTAGGTAGATATGGAGGCAACCTTGAAGGCACAGTTTGGTCAGGAAAACCAAACATAGATCATAAGAAATAAGTTGCTTCCTTTTAGTAACTCTTGTAAGATACAATTTTACATCAAGGAGTTCATAGGGATCATATTGGAGATCAAAGACATGTCGGAATAAGACACACATTTTCACTTCATGAATGGTCTGCAACCATGGGTGCAAAGTGAGTTGTGACACCAGAACATGCAGACTCTTTCGACATCCATCATTGCAGTGGAAAAGTTGTTGGAGTTTAGAGGTGAACACAAGACATGTCTAAGGAACAATGAGGATGCCCAAGGTGAGAACTGTTAAATTTGGCAGCATCAAAAGTCATTCTCCAATGAGAGGCTATATGGGCCACACTGAGGCTAGCCAGGGAGATTTGGAGAATCAACCAGTCTTTTGAGGTATTGACAAAATCCAGGGGGAACGTACAACCTCTGTGAGTCAAACCAAAATATAGGATGAACGAGATGCTATGTGCATCTAATACAAAAGTTAGTGGGAACGTACAACCTCTATGAGCATCGATAGTCTAGTGGAAAAGTGAGGGGGAACGTACAACCTCTGTGAGAATAGACAGACTAGTGAAAAATTCAGGGGGAACATACAACCTCTGTGAGCCTAGTCAAATCTTGTGAGACATGAGAAAAAGTCAAGGCATCTAGCAAAATTTAGGTTGAATTTAAAATTCCTATGAGCTAGAAACAAACGATATTACTAATATTGCAAATGATATAAATGTATTGATCTAGTGCATTGGCACGTGTAACATTATCCGTCATGAAAAGAATTTTGAATTTCCTTGAAAAGAGTCGATTTGTAACTGAAGTCTCAAGTCTAGTTCCTTTTTAGAACTAAAGTGTAATGTTGAGTTGTAACTGAATTCTTAAGTCTAGTTCTATTTTAGAACTAAAGTGTAATTTTGAGTTGTAATTGAAGTCTTAAGTCTACTTCTATTTTTGAGCTAAAGTGTAATGTTGAAGTCTCAAGTCTAGTTCTATTTTAGAGCTAAAGTATATCGGTCTCAAGTCTAGTTCTATTTTCAAACTAAAGTGTAATGCTGAGTTGTAACTGAAGTCTCGAGTCTAGTTCTATTTTTGAAATAGATTATACCAGTCTCAAGTCTAGTTCTAAGTTTGAACTAAAGTATGAAGCTGAGATATGATTAAATCATGCAAACAGGTTACTATTTCGAGTCTTTCCTCTTCTCCTCTTCAGCCTATATAAGCGGAGGTCGACCCCTCTCTTCAACAAATTTTGATATGCATGTTAAGGGTGAATAAATAGAGGCGCATATGAGTGATATAGAGGCAGCATACCAAAGAAGGATGTTGTATATCAACAATAGAGGTTTCATATCATAGTCATATATCAATAGCATATCAGTGTTGTATAGCAACAATAGAGGCAGCATATCAGAGGTGTATTTTAACAAGGTCTCTTAGGTCTTTGTTAGGTCAGAGTCATCTTGGAAAGATATTTAAGAGAAGAACATTCATGGTGGATATTTGTAAGTGATCTTACATTGTTAATGCAATAAAGGAATATCATTTGTTGGGGTTTTTCACCCTGTAAAGGGTTTCCCCATGGTATATGTGTTGTTGATGTGCATGCTTACTAGTCTACATAGTTATTTCTATTTAGTTATGATTTGGTATTGTTGAAGTGTATTAAGCTAGAATCAAAGTGTTGAACAAAAATAAAAGAATTAATCTGCATAAGAAATCAAGCTCATAATTCAACATGGTATCAAATCTTAGGGTGTGTTAAACGTGTTGAAGTGCATAAATAGGTACACACAGATCCAAGCTATCTTGATTAAGTTACCATTGTTAAGTCCACGACATCCTCCACTTCAGTCAGGGCCAAGGATAGGCTTGAAGGAGCTGCCAACTTCAATGTGTGGAAGCTCCGGATAACAAATATATTGCAGGAGCATGATCTTGAGCAATATGTGACCACAGTGGTGGAGGAACCCACAAATAATGTAGGAAGAGAAACCTTCAGGAAGATTCAAGCAAAGGCCAAGCGAATCATCTTTGACTCAGTCAAAGACAATGTAATTCTTGCAATGACTGCCAAGACTCTATGGATACCTTGGTGAATCTGTATGAGAAACGGGCTCCAAGTCAGAAGAGGACACTTAAGCACAAGATTAAGTATTTGAATATGGAGAAAGGTGAATCAGTGGCATATTTCTGTTCCAGGATAGTCTAGATGAGAGATCATATTTTGGTCACATAGGTGATAGTGGATGATGATGATTTAGTGCAGGCCATTTTTTACGATCTTCCTTCTTCATGAGAGACATTCGTATCAAGTGTAAGTGGGAGAGATATTCAACCCACGTTTGAGAGGTTATGGCATGATTTCCTCCAGGAGGAGAGTTGCACAACTACCAGGAGTGAGCCAATGAAAGAAGAGCACACAACTTTAGCATCAAGATTCAAGGGAAAGAAGAAAGGCTCTCAGAGGAAGCCAAACACCAAAGGTACATTCAAAGAAAAGAATATTGATACATCTAAGATTAGATGCTTTGGTTGTAATATGTTGGGTCATTTTGCTAAAAATTGTTGGTTTACAAATAAATATCCAAGGAAAGGGAAACATCATTCCTCAACTGTTGAGGATGATGAATCCAAAAGAAGCCAGAGAAATCCTTATAATGAGAAATAAAATAGAAAATAATATTACTTGGTTTCTTCCTTATCCAGTTCAATTTTCACGGGGCCAAAAACTTGGTTAGTAGACAATGGTGCATCAAACCACATGAAAAGGTACAAGGAGATCCTCTCAGATTTTGAGACAAAATATTTTGTAGAACATGTTGAGCTTTGGGATGACAAATGTTACAAGATAGAGGGAGTAGGATCTATCTCCATCAGATTGGAATCTCAGGCTAGACTTCATGTTGATGAAGTATTATATGTTCCAGGGATCAGGAAGAATATACTATCATTTGCATCCCTTGAAGACACGGGATATTGGGTGATCTTCAAGGATAGGAAGCCACTACTATGGGCTAAACGTAGCCACTTAAGTACAACAGAACCCATTGGAACTTGTAGTGGAGGACTGGATGTCGTGTCAGGACAATCAGTTCAGCCATTGGCTCATGATGCAACTAGCTCTAGTGAGTTTTGGCACAAAATACTTGGACATATTCATTAAAAATCTCTTCCAGATCTATAGAACATGGTATGTGGCATGCCCTCTATTTCTCTTAGTAAAAATGAAATTTGTAATGGATGCATGCTAGGTAAAAATATAAAGAAAGCATTTCCTAGTAGTGACAACAGAGCTTAGGGAATCTTAGATCTGGTTCATTCTGATGTATGTGGTCCCATGTCAACTCCATCACTCATTGTTTGTTTGTATTATGTCATTTTTATTGATGATTACTCAAGAAAATGTTGGATATATTTTATTAAATCTAAAAGTGACACATTTGCTAAATTCAGAGAGTATAAATCCTTTATTAAAAAGAAGATAGGGAAACACATCATAATCCTTAAAACAGACAATGGAGGAGAGTTTCAATCTCTCCAGTTTGAGGATTTCTGCAAGTCAACAGGAATCAAGAGACAGTTGATTGTGCCATATAACCCTTAGAAAAATGGTGTTGCTGAGAGGAAAAACATGACTATTTTTTAGGCAGTGAAAGTAATGATGTTTGACCAGGATGTGACAAATGTTTTATGGGAAGAATATACCTCCACTGCCGTGTATATTTAGAACAAGTGTTCACATGCTATCTTGAAGGAAAAGACTCCTTAAGAGGCCTTCTCATGGATCAAACCTAAAGTAGGGCATCTAAGTATATTTGAGTGTCCTATGTATATTCATGTCCCTAAGGAAAAGAGGACAAAGATGGAACCCTTAGGTAAGAAAAGGGTTTTTGTCGGGTACAGTGAGAACTCCAAGTCTTACAATGTTTATATATTAGGTTAGAGGAAAATAGAAGTAAGGAGAGATGTGATTTTCCATGAGGAAGACACATTTAAGAAATCCAGAGAGCTTCAACATGAATTAGAAGTAGTTCAACCAGCTTTACCCTCTTCTGAAAATGAAGAGTCATATAATCATAGGGAGGAACCTCGTGAAGGGCCAAGTAATGAGCCCCTAGAACCTGTTGAAGTGTTAGAAAGAACTCTTGAAGAACCTTCGGCCAAAAGGAAGCCATGGTGGCTTAAAGAAATAGTGAAGGAAGCATAAAGGATAGTTTCTCCCAAAGGAACTTTCAAGAAAAGGAAGAGGCCTCATACGTTTGGAGACTATGTTGCACCGATGAGCAACATTATTGATGTTGAACCTTCTTCATTTGAAGAAGTAGATAAATTACAAGTATGGAAGGATGTCATGCTTGAGGAATATAGGTCTATTATAAAGAACAATGTTTGGGACATTGTGTTGAGGACAAAAGACAAATCAGTGGTTTCTTCCAAATGGATCTATAAGATCAAACATGCATCTGATGGAAGTCTGGAAAATTTTAAAGCAATATTTGTAGCTAGAAGCTTCACTCATAAAGAAGGAATTGAATACGAAGATACTTTTTCCCCTGTATCCAGGTATACCTCCATTCAAACTTTTATTGATTTAGCTCCCATTCTTGGTTGGAAGCTACTTCAGATGGATGTAAAAACAAAATTCTTGAATGGAAAGATTGAACAAGAGGTCTTTGTGGAAAAACCAGATGTTGTTGTATTGCATAACAAAGGCACTCATGTATGCAATCTAAGGAAGGTATTGTATGGTATTAATAAGTCTCCCAGATTTTGGTATGAAAGGATTGATGGCTTTCTTAAAAGCCCGGGATTTCAGAAAAGTGATGTTGATGCAAATTTGTACTTGAAGGTAAGAGCTAACCAACCTGTTATACTAATCCTGTATGTTGATGATCTCTTTCTGATAGGATATGAAGGGATAATAGCCTGGTGTAAGAGGGAGATAACCTCAAAATTAGAGATGAAAGACTTAGGCTTGATGCATTACCTCCTAGGATTGGAAGTATGGCAAAGACATGGCGAGATATTTCTGGCACAAGGAAAATACA
>SNQJ01S0155009.1:1787-16367 GCA_010110895.2 Picea sitchensis
CCCCACATGCCTGTTCCACCGCAGGAGAGTGCACCTTCTCTGTCACCTAGACAGTCCTTCGTCTGTCAGTCTCCCTTACCTTGGGTTATAGGAACAGGCCAGACCGGAATTCTCTGGGCTCTATGGCAGCTACAGGGTTCCTTCCAGGAGTCCTCTCCTCCCTCTGTGCACTCCCTCACCTGGAGGGGTCGCTCACAGGCCAACAAGCCTCACGCAGTCCAGTACTGTGTAGTCATGACAATCCACAGGAAACACAGACAGATGCTTCCAACAACTGGCTCGACAATCACATGATGATCTCACGGTGACGATTTCGGAGCAGGCTTCATGCATAGGCTAGATCTGTTTTCCCTTTCAATCATAGGATGCTTTCACTCGAGTTCAAAACGGGGAATTCTAGTTCGAAATGCGTTTCCGGGTTGCCTAGAACAGACACAGACTCATAGCTCTGGACGGGGTATTACACGGTTTTCCTCAGGCAAACACAGCTGACGGTTTCAGAGATGAATCAGGGTATCCGGCCGAGGTCGTATGGTTCCACGCACAGAGGTTCGGTTCAGAATGGAGGAGAGTGTCCCCCTCTCGGCTTACTTTCTCTGTTTTATTTGCATGCACCAGGGTTGACACTTGTCACCCTGGAAACTGCATGTGTTCCATCCGTACGCCTTCCTCCCACCACTTGGGGAATCACGGGTCCTTCAAAAAGGACTTAGGATAAATAATGTGCACATGGATTTTTAGGAATAATATTAAAATATTATTTCAGGCCTAAGCCCCCTAGGCTTAGCCCCTAGGATCCTCACTCAACCCCTTTCCCACCTTCCAGCCCTTGATCCCTTGCCCACTCTATGGACGCTCAGTCCCCCATCACTCATTCATCGTGGTCGGTCTGCACTGGCGGTATCTATATTTTATTAATTGACCTACATACATACAAGTACATCAACAGGCTCCTGGCCTTCAACACTTAGGCTCCCTGGCCTAACAAAACTCATAAGCCTATAGCATATACAAAACTTGGCTCACCAGCCTATAGAACATATTTACAATTCTTTGCATATAACATGATCTGTAACGGGGCTCAGCCTTGGGGACACTACAACAGTGGAAGTGGAAGGTTCTTCCTTGATTGTGACTCTCCTTTCTGTTCTTTGTCTAACTCTCCTAGAAAATCGATTTTCTTCAACACTCACAACACATTTATTCATATCTTCCAGGGTTGCAGGGTTCCTTTCTCTTAGTTGGTAGGACATATCAGCATCAAATCCATCAAGGAAATTGATCAAGGCCAGACCTTGAGGAGGTTTAATGTTAGCAGGAATTCCATTATAGATATTATTAAAATGAGTGCAATAGTCTTGTACAGTTTCCCCTTGGTTTCTTCTGATATTTTCATATTTAGATAAAATTTGGAGAGGATTTTTCTTTACCTCCCATCTATTGAGAAAATATTGGTGAAAGGCAACAATATCAACAATGTTAGCAGTAGGTAATTCTTTGAACAATTTCTTAACATCACCAGTTAAACTTTGTGCAAAGAGTCTCATTTGGACATCTGCCTCATCAAATTCCTATAAATCGAAGAAGTCATTCATTTTATCCACATGTTGTTGTGCATTAAGGGTTCCAGTGCCATCAAACTGAGGAATCCTAGTTTTATAGTCTCGGGGCATGTTATGTAAGGGAGAAACCAACACCAGGGGAGCATATATTGCTTCCATGATTTGCGGAGGAGGTTGGACGACAACCTGTATAATTGTTGGAGAAGTGACAAAAGATGCGGAACAATCAAGGTTGGGAGGTACATAATGAGTTACTTGAGGATTGAATGAAGATGCAATAATAAAGAGGGAAGAAATCTCAAAAGACTGTTGAAAATGATATTTATACAAATATTGGTCAATATTTGATGCTAGATCTTATAGTTTCTCAAAATCTTGAAGGATCTGTTGATCAAAATCTATTCCAGGAGAGATTCTTTTAGGGGTTCTAGGTTGGAGGATGGTTTGATCTAGTACTATTTCATCCACAAAGCTATCAAATTTGGTTCTAAAAAGGATATGCTCAAAAGGTAGGTCAAACTCAATGTCTTGGATTGTGACAAGATTCTCTGAAACAGAAGTGGACCTAGGAAGAGGACTACTACTCCCTTGACTTTTTGTTGTGTTTCTTTTTCTGATTAATTTTTCTGGATTATCTACTACTTTTACAAGTTCTGGATCAGGGTGAGATCTGGTGTGAATTTGTTTTGGAGCCAGAACATAAACTTTAAGAAATATAATTGAATAGTTACAAATTTTAACAACCTCTAAACATTTATGTCTTGAAATTTAGATCTTTGATTTTTCAGAAATATTTTTTTCTTATTTAGGGAAGACAATTCATAAAGTTGGAAAAAAATTTCAGTTCCCTATTATGGTTGCCACTATGTTAGCACTATGTACTTGTTCAATTTCTTCTATCTTTGGATTCTGTAGGTTTTTATCCTAGATCTTCCTTAATTTTTTCAATTTCTTCTATGGCCTTTTGTACTAGTTCATGTTGCTCAAAAATAATTTATATGAATGGCCATATCCCTGCCATGGACTTGATGATGTCCATCCATATGTTTTCCTTGGCTTCAGATAATGACTTGGCCATGACAATCTCCTTCTACAGCTTCTGTAGTTGTTGACTAAGTCTTTGAGTTTTATGCATTTATGCATTATAGTTGGATTGGAACATGGACTTCAGATCTTGGAGGCTTTTCACTTATTCTTGCAACTTTCTGATTTCCTCCCCTTGAAGGGACATATCTTCCATGGACTTTACCAGCTTCTCAGAAGCATATGGAACTTTAACTGGGATAGATGATGGAATATTTGTTGTTGTGGTTGTTATTGATGTACTAAATCCCATGAGAGGAACTACATCCAGTGGGATAACAACCATATTCACACCCTGTTCTTTCTCTTCAACCAATTTTTCTAACTCAACCTAGTTCTCTTTTATCTGTGCATTCTGCTCTATGATCATCTTTATCATATCCTCTTTGTGGCCTTCACTTTAAGCCATTTATTTTTCTTGTGAATCTTTAGTGGCTGGAAGTTTCAATTGCTTTCTCAAGGAGGTTATATCAACATTTTTCTTCTTCAACAATTCTTTAGCTGCCTTGACATTTGATGGGTCATATCCAATCTTCAACACTAAATATTCTAGGGATTTGATCTTATTATCTTTGGCCAAAGAGGATATATTTTCGAGTTTTAGCTGAGATTGGATATTATTAAGAGACACCTTCAATTTTGTAGCAGTCAATGATGTATTGGTCAAGGTGGAGAAAGTCATCTCACATGTTTGCCTATGCATGTCGATTTGATCAGTTGGATGGACCTCCTTCACATCAAACTCAAAATAAGTTTTCTTGTAGTCAGTTGTTGTCTTGGTGTGAGGTACTTGTGATTGTAAGAATGCCATTTGCATTCTTCCCTTCTCTGTGTCAAATGTTTATAATAACCTATGCTGGGAAGTAGAGGTCTACTTCTGAAACTGGGCATATTTACTTCTATTCAGGAGTTCATTCCTCTTCTTGATTTGTTTATATTTGTCAAAGATGTTTGACCATGTTGGCTCATGAGAGGAATCAGCTGAAAGAGTAGTGTCTACTTGTTTTCTGGATGAAGATGTGGACACTATGTGTTGGATGCCTGAGAATGTTGAGGAATGTGGTCCTTCCATGACTATGGTGGACTGTGTTTCCCCTTCTTTAAGCATGTATGGTGTGTGACCATTTTTAGCCCTCTTCCTATAAAATTGAAAGTCTTCAGCTGAAATCTATGTGACTGAAGGTGAAACCTCTTTCCTGGCCCTTTTTCTGTTTTTACCTGAGGAGTGTTGGTATGTGAAATATTGACAAGGGGAGGTTGTTCTTCTGTTTCCAACATTGTATTTTCTTGCCAATTAGTCCGATTCATTGGCAAGACCTGCAATAGAAAATTATATGATATAGAAGAATTGCGTTGTTCAAGTGTTGGCTTTCTGAGTTTGACTGAGATCGACTCATACAATTTTGTTTTTGATATTTTAAGATGTTTCTTTAGACTGTAACATGGTTCACTTTCTATTGTTAATGTTCTCTTTTGTATATCCGTAGCTTAGAATTTAGTCTGCAGGTCATTGAGGGACTTGTGGGTTTCTTGGCAAGGATCCACCAAGAAAACCATAAGCCCTTCCTTTGTAAATTTGGATTTTCTTTAGAATAGTTATGTTAACTGTTGCTTCCTGTTTTCATTAAAAGTAAGAATTGTCCTTAAAGTTTAGTAGCTGTAGTTTCTTGTTGTAGTGATTCCTTATTTTTATAAGTTCAATTTGATTTGCTGTAGCTTTCAATTCTAGTTTAAAGTCATGTATTGCTTCTGCAAATTTAAGTTTCTAAATGGAATAGACTTAGTTGTATTTTCCTTTTTTGGAGCATCTTACTTTGTTTTCTGTAATGTTATATAGTTTTCTGTTACTTGGTTTAGTTTCTGAGTCACATTAAAATAGATAAGTTTTTAATTAGGTAGATGTGTTGAATTAAGATTACTTTCGAAGATAGTTTCTATACGTATTTCATTTCTGTAATTAGGATAGAACTTAGATTTGCATGCTTTATAGGATTTAGATATTTGGTTAGTAGTAGAATTTTGAATATGCAATAGAATTAATGAATTTGAAATCTTTGCATTAAAGTAGTTTGAATGATTTTTAGATTAGAGAATTTTACATCATAATAGATTAGGCAAGAGTAAATCAGATTAGGATAGGCTCTAGTCCTGCACATACAGTGTTTGTGCCTCAAAGTTTACCTCCCTGGGTTGACATTTTATGTAAGCTATTTATAGAGATATAATTAGCCCAACAAAGCTCATACTGAAGTTCATCTGTTTCAAGAGGTTGTTAGCCTCTTCTACTGCAACTTTGTTGTTGCATATGAAAGAACCAATTTGGATTTTTATTCTGAGTTGTTGTTTCTTCTTCGCTGATACAAAATGGATGTCATCAGAGTTTATCATCTGCCTGATGTATTCCAATGCAAATATTCTGACAGGGAGATATTTTGGTAGTTTATATGGTGGAAATTCACATCCATATACTCTGATCTCAGTACGGTTCTGGTAAATATACCAATCCCATGTTTCGGCCAAGTCAGAGAGGTGAAGAATTATGTGGACTTGTTCATTGATTCTTGGTTCCATTCTGTTGTTGAGCATGCACACCACTGGATGATAAAAATCATCAATGAAGTCACTAAAGTTGAACTCAGTGTAATTATTCCTCAGTAGTGAGGTCTAAGAAGTCACTAATTGAGGGTTTCCTTCCTGATCTAATTTATGGAGAGCACAAGAGAATATGTCTACCTGGAAGAAAAGAAATAGGTACACCAGCAGTGAGGAATACCTGAGCATTCCTTCTGTTGATAATTTGAAGAACTGTTCATGTATATTGTCAGTCAGGAACTAAATAAAATAAAATTGGACTGTATCTTTCTCCTCTATGGAGAAAATGGACAGAAAACCCAGGATAGGTTCATCTACCCATTCATCAGAAAAATATCCTAGCAGGTAGCAGAGGGTGGAAATGATTTGATTGGCCCTGACTGAGAAAATGGAAGACGGATAGGGAGGGTTTTTCTTAGGCAACTACGCATCTTCTGGTAGAAAGATTTCAAAAATTTGGGCTTTTGGGGGGAAGGAGAGTTTTTGATAGAGGTCATTTAGGATTTCAATGGCGAAAGGGCTGGCAGAATCAATTATGGGGATCTATAACATCTAGTTTATTGATTCTGGGGTAATGGTGAATAGGGTTTCACCGGATGAGGATACAATGGCCCTTTGATCGGGAAGATAATGAGATTGACACTTAAGGGAGAACTTTGGGAAATGAAAGGTCTGGGGAAACATGTACAAGGTAAAATTGGACTCCGAGAGTCCCATTTCATCACTTTGACCTAAGAAAATGTCCTTTATCCAGAAGTGTGATTCAAAAAAATCGAATTCATACTTCATCTCTGTAACTCTGTAGTCTTTGTCAGCTAGGGTAACACGCTCCAGGTCAATGGAAGGAGGAAGAAATGGTTTTTTTGCATTTTCAACGGGTTTGGTTTTGGGTACCATAGCTAACATAGATTTGAAGGAGAAAAAAGATGATGAATGTAGTTACCCATATTAATGGTGCATGTTGATGGTGTCTCTTGGTGATGATTGGCTTGAAAGGTGGATTTGGTGTGGTGTCAACAGTGTTTGGATCAGTGAACAGTATGGCAATGGTGAAGAAATGGGGTTAAACGGTGCAGGGAGGTGTCCGTTATGGTGTGGATTGTGATTGGACAAATAAAAGTCACGAGGGATAACATTGATTGGCCAAAAATTATGATGTGTGTGACATGTGACAGGGTAGTGGGGTACGGTGGGAGAGTGAGGTGGGAGGTATTGTATGAGTTGGTAGGTAAGTTCTCAGAGGGGGGGGTAGTGGAATTGGTAGGGGGGTCTAGTAGAATGTGAGTTTGACACGTTGTGTGGGGCCTATGCTGGGAAAGTGATTTTCTTTAAAGGAAGAAAGGTCAAAGAGTCACGAAAAACATTTATTAGGTCATTGAGGGATTTGAGCGTTGCTTGATCAGCTGTTGGAAATTGTGAACCCTTTAGTCTCATAATGACAAAAGGTCATATCCCTGATATAATTTAGGATAAAATCATGTTGTGGGTAGCGCTAATATCTCCCTTCCTTATATTTTTCACCAACATGTCTTTTCCTAAGGTAAACACATCAAATTAACTCAAATAAAATGTATTTAATCAATCCTTTTTGCAAATTTTTATTGAAATGAACAATACTAACCTAACTTCTAGCCTAATCAACTAACACATTAATCCATCTTAGACTTTTGGATTAATAATTACTCTAACCTAATATATTTGGCTAATATTAGATTGTTTGGCCAAATTTATTTACTAACCTATCTAATTGGGCCAAGATTAGACTATTTGGCCAAACTTATTCACTAACCTAACATTGTCGGTCATTGATTTGAGCGTTGCTTGATCAGCTGTTGGAAATTGTGAACCCTTTAGTCTCATAAAGACAAAAGGTCATATCCCTGATAGAAATTAGGATAAAATCATGTTGTGGGTAGCGCTAATATCCCCCTTCCTTATATTTTTCACCAACATGTCTTTTCCTAAGGTAAACACATCAAATTAACTCAAATAAAATGTATTTAATCAATCCTTTTGCAAATTTTATTGAAATGAACAATACTAACCTAACTGCTAGCCTAATCAACTAACACATTAATCCATCTTAGACTTTTGGATTAATAATTACTCTAACCTAATATATTTGGCTAATATTAGATTGTTTGGCCAAATTTATTTACTAACCTATCTAATTGGGCCAAGATTAGACTATTTGGCCAAATTTATTCACTAACCTATCAACATAAATTTAAAAGGTTTGATCATGATTATATAGTATGAGTCAAACCAAGTTTAATTTCATGGGGTTTTATATTTTCTCTTTTTTTATTTTTATACCCTCTTTTCATTTTTTATATTTTTTATTCTTTCTTTTTCCTTTTTTTTTCTTTCTCTTTTCATTTTCTTTTATTTTGTAAATCATTTGCATAATAAAATGTTATTTACAATACAATAAAACTAGAGTAAGAAATTCTAATCACTAGGGGATCTTATGAAATATAGGGTTATAACACTTTCACAACCTTATCCACCTTCTTTTGTTGTGTGGAGAGATCGACCGCGAAGGGCTTGGATGTGGTTGTGATATTTCTCTCACTTTGAGAATGAATCATGAAGGAGACAAATTTCTTGGTCTTATCCACTTTCTTTTGTTGTGTGGAGAGATCGACCGTGAAGGGCTTGGATGTGGCTGTGATATTTCTCTCACTCTGAGAATGAATCATGAAGGAGACAAAGTTCTTGGTCTGGGAGATGAACTTCCTGCATTTCTTGGAAAATATCAAGGAAATAACACTAGGAGGGACTACCTCGGGTATCCTGTACAATTTCCTGTTCAAAGTAATAATAACACTACGAGGCCTAGACTGATATACAAAATGATGTTTCCATAAATAAGGTTGGCCCAAAATAACATTGCAAACTTTGAGAGGAGAAACATCACACAATACCTCGTCTTTGAAGGGCTTGATGTCATTCGAAAATCTACACTATTGGTTGACGTGTAGATTGCTTCCTTGGAGGAGCCATCCAATGGTATAGGGTTGTGGGTGCGGCGATGTCGGCAGGGCTAGCCACTTGACGAAGTCTACTGAGATGAGTTTATTTTGGCTACCTCTATCAATGATGAAGTGTAGTGGGATGCCTTTTACCCACATATTTGAATTGAAGAGGCGCTCTCCTTCTTCTGGCTCGTCTGGCTCACCAGGTTGGAGCTTGGTGGTAGAAACGGTGGCACTGGGTTCCACGTCAATGATTTGTATTCCTCTTTCTGGTTCTGAATTAGAGTTAGAACCCACATCTGATTCATAGGCTTTCACTTCAGCCTCCAACAACTGCTTTGAGCGACAGTCAACAATGTTATGCGAAGGGCTCTTATGGAAGTCGCACCACTTCTCGATATCTTTCTTTGTTTTTCTGGTGTCCTTTTCTTATGGCTTGGACTGGTTATCTTGATACTATCCATATTTTATCTATCCTTTATTCTGTGGTTTGGGACCATGCTTTCTTGGATTTTTCTGTGAGCGGTTCCCAGGCCCAAATTTTCGCGTCTTTTGTTTGATCTTCTCCTCAATTTTGATGGCATATCGGTAGGTCATGCCGAAGGATGATATGTCCAAAAATTCCATTTCATTATGGATGTATCTATGTAAAGCACCATGATACTTAAGCACCAAATCTCACACTGAATCTTTGATACCTAGCTTGGTGCGCAAGGTATTGAAGATATTTTTTAACTTTAGCACTGCTTGGTCTCTTTCTTGTCATAGTGTGGTCCATTTGGTATACAAGTCGTCATAACTTCCAACATGGTAATATTGTTCCTTAATAGCATCCCTTAAGGATTCCCAGGTGGCCATGACTATAAATAATGAGTGTTCCTATGTTTCCTTTTTTACACAGAAAATTCCCCACCAATCTTTTACATGGGGAATGGCTTTGAGTAGCGTAAAAGTAATATTTTCTCTATTCAAAAAGTTATGGAAATAAAAATACCCTTCTAATAGATTCAACCATTTTTCTACAACATATGTGTATATATGACCTTAAAATATAGGAATATCGAAGTTGATTTGTACCTTCAAGGGAGCGGCACCTGTGCTCGAGGAAGATGCGTCGCCTGTTGGTAGTCGTCGAAGGATTTGTGTGAAACTATCCATCATCTCATTCCTCTGTTGCATGAGGGATTAATCAAGAAAATTTTTGAAAGGATCTCATTTCCCATCATCTTTCTTTTCTCCTACCATGAGAGGTCACTTGGGCGTGCAAGATATATTTTCTTTGAGAGAAACAAAATCGAGACCCAATTCTTTATACCTTGACCTTGTTGGGGACATGCATTAAGACGACAAGGAGAGGATCTCTCTGATACCACTTATCCAGATTTTATGAGCAGAAAAAAATGAATACAGATTATTAAAATATTCTTAACAAAAAATAACAGAGATACAGTAAAATTGGTTTTCTATTCAATAAGGAAATAAGATGAAATTGTAAAATGCAGCGGAAAACAAGCTTGTTGGAATGGTGGTGGCTTATCTATGAGAAGATATGTGACGACTGTTCTCATTCACAAAAAGATCGTTACAATGAGGCTCTAAAGGCCTTTTACAATAAACAAGAATGTCAAAATCCCTATACATCCAAAAACCTAACCCTAGGAGATGAAGTGCCAAAAGTCATGTGGGCCTCGTTTGGGTAAGTTAGTACATCAACTTCTCAGGGTTGTAACTTTTTCATACGATCTCTTTTTTAGGCACATGATAGCCCATTGGAAAGGTCTAACCGGGAAGAATAATTTTTGACTGGCCCAAGTTAGTTCCTTTAATAGTCACCTGGGCCCCAAATACCCAACAAATGTTGTTTAGGGCCCAAAAATGGCCCTAGAAGTTTAGAACCCGAAAAACTGTTGAAAAACTACCAAGGTGGAAAACTATTTTTCGAGCCAATGGAATAGGTGGGTGGCCACATATATCCACGTGGATCATGGGAAAACTAGATCAAGAAGAGAGAACCACACATTGTCTCTTGGTTATTCTTGTTTTTTCTACCGCTCAATGTGATCTTCATCCTGAGGAGTATTCCCACACATCATTCCTCACTGTCCAAACACTACTAATTATCCACAACTATTGGAGATAATATTTGTGCATTGCACTTGATGATTAGCATGATTATATGTTAACAAACCCTAACCCTAATTTCCTCACTCACTCACCAAAAGTGGTATTGAATACCCACCTTTAGTGTTGGAGCATTCCCTCCTTGCCACGTGTCTCACATATTTTTTTGGGGATGTTAAATCCTGTCAAATAATAGCCACTATCGATGTGTCTCCCAAAGCACTCCAGATAATATACAATGGATCAGTTGTAAATTCTGCTCATTTTTAGTCATTGGTGTATGTTAAGGCCTGTCAATTTGCATAACTGTATTAGACAGATTCTGAGTACAAATAGAGGTGTTAGTAATATTACTTGTCTTCGGCATCAGGATATCTAGATCTGCAGGTTGCACGAAGAGCGCCCAAGCGCAGCGAACAGAAGAAGTCCTTTTCGGACTTAAAATCAAGCGAGTGGGCAGGATTATATTGTCAACGGTCTATATCCATCCATATGAGCAGATCAACGGCTGGCGGAAATTTGCGAATAAGGAAGTTGCGCCGAAGTTAACAAAATAGATCGTGCCCATAGTGTGCAGGCGAGAGTAGTAGCCGTCCATCCAGAGGACGCGTGGCGTGAGATCTAATCACGTCGGTGTTTCGGCATTCAAAATTTCGAGGGGTGAGAATTTCACGTTGTTCCACATCTTGAAACCCCGAACCCCAATAGCACCGAAAGCAACGAAAGTGGGACCCGCGGTCACATGAGAAAGGAAGAGAGTTATGCAAATGTGCCAAAGCATTAGGTTTTGCCACAGAAGGGAGTGGCGCGTCCTCCAAGACTAGTTCAACTCGACTTTGATCCTGTGTCTCGCTTGGAGTTAATGAAGGAAATAACAGGTGGTTGAAACCTCCTTTTGATCATTAAATGTCAGGTATGGAGAATTTGGCAAGCGGTCTGCTCGAAGGGGGTGCTGTGTGCCAATTTTTCGAAGGAGCCATGCCGAAGTCTTCGAATAGACAGGAAATTCTGCGCACGCTAGCTCGACGTTTAATGGCTCAACTACCTTCCTTACAGGAGCCATGTGCAGTTAAGGTGGCGCTCGAAGAAATATATCAGTACGAGTTTGACTGAAGGGACACCAAGCCTTGGGTGACTAGACACGCCTCTGTGAGGTGAATTTTCCTGAATATATAGACTCAGTATTTGTATTTTTGTAGGGGATCGATGGTTGAGCAAGGCTCCCGGTTGTAAAACTTTAATGAAGCACTGTTATTCTGGTTATGTATGAACTCTTGAGATTTCTTGCCTTATGAATGTCATCTTCTTTCACGTCTTTGTTTACACTCTGTTAGAACAACTCAGAATTGGAGGATCCAATTGAGTTGTGACTTTTATAGGATGATGTAGGTTGGATCACTGTAATAGTTGCGTTGTTTCTAATCGGTATCTGTGATTTTCTTAGCACTAAATGACTTGGAATTGGAGGACCCAGTCAAGTCCCCCTTTCAATTTCATGAAGCCATGAACCAAGAGGATCTTGCATTCAGAGTTTTTCTTCTACCAACTGCTGAAAGGCCTATTGCCTGAAGTAGTTTGCTCACACCTCTCACTAAGTCTTCCACCTGCCTATTTTACAATCAACTCACTGACTGAAGTTAGATCAAGACCTCCTTTGTTCCTTACATACCAGACCCAGTCCCTGAATTAGAGTGATATCTTCCCGAGTTACTACCCATTCGATCACCCATTACAATTTATCGTGACATAAAACTGATGGGCATTGGGCTCTACTCCTGCAAGCAATCCAGAGGTGACTTCTGACGCTAACATTTATGGCGCCGTTGTCGAGGACGAAGTTGAAAATTTTCCCCAGGATTGAACGACATTGAACCTCTGATTCCGAAGGTGCATCGGGTATCAGAGGATTTGAATATTACTATTGTGCACCTGGCGACTCCATTGTGACGACTCCGCTGGGGAGAACCTGCTCTATCAATTGTGGCTTTCAGAGGCAGACACATGCAGTCTCATCCACAACTACCTCTAGATACATATGAAACTGATATGGAGGTGGTTCTCAGAAAAGGAAAGAACTCTAAATAAGAAGCTTCCATCGTCGAACCAGGTAATCCGCCATCTCCTTCTGTAGGAACTCCATTTTCTCCTCCTCAGTTTCTCAATCAGCCTCCTTCAGAGGTTTCCCGTTTCCTGAACTTCGGGAGTTTTCCTGCTGAGTTTTCCCCTCCTGGTCTGGGATTGGAGGGAGAAACCCTTGTCACTCCCCTATCCTCCGAAGTTGTACCCTGACGTAGACCCAGGACCACAGAAGATTTCCCCACGCCTAGTTTTACAGCTCCTGTGAAAAGAGGAGCACCTGTTGACTTGAGATCGCTAGCCTTCTCCTTAAATCCCCTTTTGTTTCGCACCCTACTTCGGGACTCATTCCCAGTAGCCCCTTCGTGAACTCCTTCTCCTCCGAGTTATCCTCCACCTAATATTCCTATAGTTGGTGCTAATCCCCCTCTGAATAGAATGGATGCCATAGTCACTTCCATATATTCTCTCTTAGTTCTACCCCATCCTATGAATCCTCTCCCTGCTGGAGATTACTTGAAATACATGCCCAAGTTTACCAGAGAAGGGGATGTAACTGCAGAAGAGAACCTGGCTTCTTTCTAAAGTTACGCAGACAACCTCAACATTGAAAATGAAGATGTATGGACGAGAGTCTTCATCCAGAGCCTGGATGGCGAGGTAAGGAAATGGTTTAGAGGATTGCCCCCAGGATCTATTGTTGGGATCGAAGACCTGGATAGTGCCTTCCTGAGGCAATGGGAAAATAGGAAAGATGTCATGCACTACATGACAGAGTTTGGGTCTCTGAAGAATATGGAAGGAGAGTCTGTCTGCGACTTCTCCCAAATATTTAATAAGATGTATAATAAAATTCCTGCTGAAATAAAACCCTCAAAAGCCTCGGCCAAAATTTCTTATGCTAGTGTGTTTGGCCCCGATTTCTGTCTTTTGTTGAGAGAAAGAAGAGCCACCTCCTTCGCTCAAATGCAAGATGCGGCCAAAGAGGTAGAATCCAATGTATTAGCAGCAAAAAGACTAAGGAACAAGGCCGACGCAGACAGAAGGAAGGGAAGGGCGGAAACCTCAACTTCTGGATCATCGATAGCCCACCCTCAAGTGGATGAACTGACCAAGATGGTGAAGTCTCTGTATGCAGATATGGAGAGGATGAAATTCGAGGGGAGGAAAGCATACAAGGGCCCTCAGAACGCCGAAAACAAAGGAGGTTTCAGGAGGCCGGACAATTTTACTCCCCCAAATGTGAAAAGAGAGAGGGGAAGAGACAGAGAAGAACAGAAAATTCAGCCCCCTTTCCAAAACAATTTTGTGGCCAAGGGGGAAGAAGGGGAAACAGATGAGCTTGATCCTGAAATCCATTTCTTCGGAGACACTCCTCCTTTTCCTCACCTTACTCAATCAGGATACGAGGAGTCTCTCATGGACAGTCAGCTAAACGAACTGAGCAATGGAGACAAGGCTACTGACAACCAAGGCAAACATGATCTGAGGTCCAAGAAAAAGACTATAGCACCTGACGTTCCTGAGAAGTCCACTAGGATAGAGAAACCTGCTAATGAAGTAGAAGACAGTCATAGAGGTAAGAAGCACCAACCCCTCTCTCCCATAATCCAGAGTCATGTTCCCAAAATAAGAGAAATTCCAAAGCTTACACCTTCTTTTAATTTCGAGCATGAAATTCAAAAAATCAGAATTCCTGTGCCCCTAACCGAATTGACTAAACAAGAAGGGTTTAAGAAGCGCTTTTCTGAGCTTTTACAGTCTGATATCTCCTGCCTTCCCACAGACTCCATCAATTTACAAGATGAAAAGCCTGCATTTATCCTAGGTCCTATGGTAGAAGACAGGAATGACTTGTCCCCTCCCTTCTACACTTCCCTGAACATACATGACAAGGTGTTTCACAACTTCTTGATGGATTCGAGAGCTTCTCACAACCTCATGCCCAAAATTTTCATGGAAGAGTTAGGGCTAGAAGTCACCCGAGCCTATCATGACGTCTATTCCTTCGACTCCAGGAAAGTTCAGTGTCTTGGAGTTATCAAAGACCTGATCGTGACCTTGTTTCAGTTGCCCATGAAAAGTGTGGTCATGGATATTGTAGTGGCTGATGTCCCCCCCAAGTTCGGTATGTTGTTATCAAGATCTTGGATAAAAATACTGGGGGG
>SNQJ01S0155010.1:4187-22711 GCA_010110895.2 Picea sitchensis
AATGATTTTGGTAGATTCTCGAAGGAATGAAAAATGTGTGCTTATTCTCCAAAATATTTAGTGGAGTTATGGTTAGTTTACAAATTTTACATTTTGCGGAAAACAACAGTAAAGTAAGCAAAATTTGTGTTGAGCTACAAAGCTTTTGTTTCTGTGAACTGAGAAAAACGTTGTAAGTGAGTGAAATTTTGCATTATGTGAAGACATTTTGTTAGTTTCAAAGAGACAAGTTTACTATAAAACTCATGTCTTTGAAAGGAAGAAAATTGTTAAGGAGTGAAATTTTGCATGCTTTGAAGAAATTTTGTTAGCTTCACAGGCAAGTTTGTGGAAAACAATTGTAAACTAGTGAAATTTTGCATTCTTTGAATAGTTTTTATTTGCTTCCGAGAGAGAGTTTAGATTCACTATTATCGTTCTTGATAATATTTGTGACTTTATATTTTATAGAGAATTTTAATTACACTATAGAGGCCCTGGAGTATTTCATTGACTACTTCAAAAGAATGTTGCAGCCGCCATGCACTGACTGCTTTTAGCAACATATTTACACTTATATAATATTTTTTTGGTTTCTACTGCTTTGCAGTGGATTCTCTCAAGCAATAGAAATCAAACCATATTTCCCTAAATGTTTTATTTTCCTCTTGTTCTTTAAAGCTGAAAATGACATACAATAGGGATTTTGCTACAAGCTACAATATTTTTTTTTTCTTCTGAATCTATTAAATGCAGTTTACATGGAGATGTAGATTTCTCTTAAGCACCTTTGATTACATCAACTTCAAAACTATTCCAGATAGGATTGTCAAAGCTATTTGACTGACACTTTAAGAACCTAAATTAGGTAGTCAAAGTTACTCTTCGACATGAAAGTTAACAAAGAGCATCGAGCCTCATTAGCTGTAATGTGATGCATCATTGCTGCTAATAGAACATTGGTATCTTTGGAAGAGTTATAGGCCATTAAAAACACCAATGACCTCGTCTCCTTGGTAGGCCACAATGAATGGCACAATGGTTCTGGCCTACCATAACAGTGGGTTAAGCACTAATTTTCTAATTTAACCAAGATTTTAATGAGATTACTCTGACATTTTTTCCAGAATCCGGTAACTCAACATGCACAGAGTTTTAAAATAATTATTTCATGTAAAATCCAAATTAAACCAAAAAATCAACAAGATCACGAATAAAAACCAGGAAAGGACTCCAAAGCATGACCTGAAAAGTGTGAGCATGTAGCTGTCAGCCATGGCAGCAAACCATCATGCCTTCACAACAAATGGCATGTAAAGCTTGCATGCCCCTGCAACACCCCCTGCAACACTAAGGACATGCATTTCCATAATCAATGTCATTTTTCTTTGAACAAAAGAATAAAAGGCCCAAGCCTCATCCTCGCTACTACACAAATAGCCCTACAAAACAAGAATTGCATCATTTGTACACATTGTCCAGCGGTGGATCTGGTTGATTTTTTCTATAAATAAAGAAAAAGGATCACACACAAAATCTAAAAGAAAAAGAAATTCCTCACTAACCAAAATACCAAACACAAATTCGGCGCTCTAAGCTCGCATCCCTACATCTGTCAGTAAATTGTCTGCACTATCAGCCAAAATCCTTCAATCTACTCATTCTCTCCTAAGAGAATTTTCCCATTCAAGCCCTGCTTAAAAAAAATTATAATAAAATTCATAGTTATAAATCAACATAAACAATACACATATGTGATGGTTCAGGTATTTCCTACATAGTTGATTCGAACCCTAACATCCTAGAAGTGATAAAAACTTGAAATGTCATAAATTAATACTCTAGAACGGCGTGGGTTAACGAATACACGATGTTGGACACTGAACGGGTGAGAAGGCACATAACTATTAATGTGCAGTGTTGGTTAATCGATACATATCTTTGGAGATGGAGAATCGGATTAATGCACACTGCCACAAAGTGTTGGAGATGGATAATCGTATTAATGCATGCTGCCACATAGCATTGGAGATGGAGAACATGATTAATGCATGCTACCACCCCAACAATAAGAGATCGAAGTTGAAATCCAATAGGGAGGAAGAAAAATAAAGTTCTTGAATTTGTTTTAATTTTAATAAAATTATTATTAAGAGTTCCTTATGTTCGACCTTGGAAATGGGAGAAAATTTAAAGTCAAAGGGTGAACTAATAGTGAGTCAATGCTCAACTCATTTCTATAGTCCCTAGGCCTTCGGAAAGGAATAACAAGGATATATTGGAGTGTCATTCCCACATTTCCCATCAAATAATTCAAGTGCACACATTTATCACCCAACCAAATATTAAATACAACGATACAAAGCATAAACTAACAATTTTTACTTCTTATAAACTCATAATATCCACCCCTCTAATGGAGGATAAGACCTATCAAATGATTTTTTATTTTTTTCTAGGGCAACTCAAGCCCCAAACATTTCATATAGTGAATTTCATTATAAAGAACCCATTGTGCCATGCATCTCTTCCTCATTATCTCTAAGGTTATGTAGAGCATCAAAGGACTTAATCACAATGGGTTTCTGAGAGAAAAATCAAACATCCTAAGTGATAGGTCGTGGTCACTTGAGTAAGCCATGATTAAAGACTTCTACTTAGGAGTAATAAAGGAGACCAAACAAGTATAGAGACTTATTGAATCATCATCCTATTTTTTGAAGTATCATAGGTTCCAGAAGAGACAATTAACACTACATTCTTTTAGTTTTGGGCCTTTGGGGGTCCATTACCTATATTCTTGTGTGATTCTTAGGTCCATTCTTACTCAACATCATTGTTGACCTAGGGACCATATTGAGCTTCTAGAGTTTTCATGGGTATGGATTCCAAATGATTAGGTTGGTTTACTAACTAGAAATCGAAAATATGTTGGTCTAGACTTTGGCACTTTAACCAAGTATTTGGAAGGAACATAGTTACCTACTTGAGGAGAACTCTCTAGAGTTCTCATTTTTTTAGAGGCCACATTTAGTTGTTGTTTTTACCCCTATTTCGAAAAGTGGTGCTACTGGTAGCACCCTTTTTCTCAAGGTTAAAATTACCGCCTTTTGAAACCATGACCTGAACAACCATGTATTGTTGCCAACAAAAACCTTAAAATCAACCACCAAATGGACAATGTGTGCCAACAATGGCACTCTTTTTTGGGGAAGTAAAAATTACAACATATTTAAATCGATGGAATTAACAACCAATACCATTAATGACAAAAAACTGAAATCAACCCCCAAATAGAAAAATGATACCAACACCAACATCTCGATCGTGCCCCCCCCTGGGACACACTTTTCTAGGGTTAAAATTGCAACATTTTTGAAACCATGACTTTAACAACGAATACCCCTATAACTAAAATCTCAAAAACAACCCTCAAATCAAAAAGACATGCCACCCATAGAACCCCGCCATTTTTTTGGGTTAAAAAATACAATATTTTTGAAACCATAGTCTAAAAGTTCAATATTGTTGCAAACATAATCATAAAAAAGAGGAAAAGAAACCTAGAAAATGGAAAAATAAATAAATAAAAATAGAGAGAGAAAAACTAAAAGGGAGGAAAACAAAACGAAGGAAATAAAACATTTTTTTTAATATATAAAGAAATGCATTCCCTATGCTCCTTTTATTTATTTTTTCGAAAAAAAAAAAACTTCAATTTTTTTTAAACATTCTAAAAAATATATAATTTTTTTTTTTAAAAGGAAATTAAAATGCAAATTAAAATATCAAATATAAAATTTTAAAAATAACATTTTGGTCCCACAACTCATTTAAGCAGTCGACACAATGAGAGGGAGGTACAAGTGAGCGGTGGAGAGGGGTACGGAAGGGGTTGGGGAAATTCCTAGAAACCCCTTTCCCCGATCGAAATGCTGTTTTTTTTGTTTTTTTTTTCATTTTTTTAAAAACATTTTTATTGATTTTTATTTTTTATTTTTTTATGAATTTAAAAAAAAAAACAACATTTTATTTGTTCTTATATTTTTAAAATATATTTTTAATGTATTTTTAATAAATGAATAAAAGGAATATAGGGAATGTTTTTTTTTTAATTATGATTTTTTTTAATTTTATTTTGCGAAATAATAATAATTTTTCATTTAAAATATGTTTTTTTTTTTCATTTATTATACGTTTTTCCTCATTTTTTTGTTTCGTTTTTTTGGGTATTTTTATTTTTTTATGATTTTGTTTACAACACAACATTAAGCTTTTAGATTATTGTTTCAAAACATTTGCAATTTTAGCCTAAAGAAAAAATGGTGGGGTTCTACCATCTCTTTTTGATTTAGAGGTTGATTTTAAGATTTTGGTTGTAGGGGTACCAGTTGTCAAGAGCATGGTTTCAAAAAAGTTTCAATTTTGACCCCAAAAAAGGGGGGTTTGTTATTGTCGGCACCACATTTTGATTCGGGGGTTGATTTTAAGGTTTGTATTGGCAACAATACTAGTTGTTAAGAGCATCGTTTCAAAGAAGTTGTAATTTTGACCCCGTAGAAAAAATGTGTTATTGTTGGTGTCACTTTTCGATTAAGTGATTGATTTTAAGGTTTTTGTTGGCAACATTACAAGGTTGTTAAGGCCATGGTTGCAAAGGTGGTAATTTTAACTCTATAAATAAAAAGGGTGCTACTCGTAGCACCACTTTTTGAAACTAGGGTTAATGGTGGTTTTAACCCAAAAGATGAGTGTTTAGAGATCGAGTTCTCATTTTGATGCCATAGTTCTTTTCGTGTTGGTAACTATGCTAATGTTAATTTATTGCATTGATTAATTGATCATATTTTAACCTATCTTAATAAGCACAATTTTTTTAAGTTCTTTTGGGAAACTGACCTAAAGAGACAATCAATGTTAGGGACTAAAGTTAAAGAACCTATCAAGATCATGGAAATAAAGATGCATACCAAGGTCAAATTATGTTCCAAGAATGGCCATCATTTCATAAAAGGATTGGGGAACTCTATTCACATCAAACATGGAAATTGGACTAATTGTTCAACTAAGAATCTTTTAAACCACATGAAAAACAAACCAAATTATTCTCGCACATCCATGCCCCCATGAGGACCTCTGGTACATGAACCTTCTTAACAAATTGAAACAAAATAAATGTCTTGAAAAGTTTGTAGGTATAGAGAAATTCCCCCCATGTGGCTCCTACACCTTTCTAACCCAATTTCTCATGACAATGTCAATTGAGACACACCCTACAAAATATCCCAATAGGTTCCCCTCCCTAAATGAATTTCAAATAAAAATATATTCATTCACATAAATATCAATAAGAATTCCATTGGTATTAAAGTTAAAGTAAATTGTGATCAACTTTCAAAACAAATTTTGAGAAGCCTTTAGAGGTACCATTGCCACTATTGTTAGTGTTCTTGGACATATTTAAAATTACTAGAGCATTATCAGGTGGTGAGTTTTTCATTATTGACACCCATGTGCTTTATGATGAAAGATTGTGATTGGACGTGGTTAGCTAAGCCAATAATCTTATAAATAAATTAAAAAAAACAAAAACTAAGCAATAACAAAAAGATCGTAATCCTTCACACCATATGTAAAATCATAAAGGATCCCCATTCTCCTCTCACAAATTAAACACAAAACTCATTCAAGCCCAAGTTCTATAGCCTTTAAAACAAATCATATACATGGATGGTATTGAATGCTTTCCTAAAATCAACAAAGTAGAAATAAACATTCCTTTTGATTATTTTTAATTAAGATGCGATATTTAGTTTGATGATTCTATTTACAACCAGTTTAACCGATTGCACAAAATCTCTTACTATTTATAAATTTTAAAATATACCCATTTAACATTGAGAAAGCTTCTTGGGCAAAAACATTGAGAAATCACAAGCCCACCTAATGAAGAAATTCTCTGTCTAAACGTCACTAGATGGAACCTATCAAGAATTAAGTGGGTTCTCGGCCTTTTTCAATTATATTTTTATATATTTTATATAAGAGTCGTTAATGAACCTAAAGTTTCAACCAAACCTTTAATGTCAATAATTCAATTCAAACTCAATCTTCTACAAACCTTTAATGTCAATAAATCAAATCAAAATCAATCTTCACCTGCAACTTAAGAAGAAGTCAAGCATGATCGAAGGTGTACATATAAATAAAGTAAAGAACATTAGGTCAAGGTTGAAAAAGTTCGAGAATAAGAAAGTCTCTGCTTCACCAAATTTGATGGGTTCGAAAATAAGAAAAGTCCTTGCTTCACCAAATGTGAGATATTTGTTTTGTTTAATGTATTGTTAATTACCTTTCCTTTTTCTCATGACATACTTCATAATTTTCTTTTGGAATGTGTGCACGATCCAAAAGACCACATTATCCACCGTCCACTACTTTTTGTGTGCACGATCCATTATACTTTCAAAGAAGACTTTATGTTGGGTATTCAAATTATATACTATTTGAAATTATATAATAGTATATTTTTCCATATATATTAGCATATTTTTGAAGTGAGGGAAAAAAACATTGAATCAGTGATTATGATGTTCAAAGATAAGATAAGAGATGTTTTCTTAGGATAATAGATGAATAATCAATAGAGAATTTATTCAATAATTTTATTTGTTTCTTATTCATTTGTATATAGACGTTAGTTGTGTCCAATCATCGTAACTGTTACTTGAGTGAAATACAATATATCAAAATTTTAGTGATTCCAATACTCAAATTCTCAAATGACACTTGTGGAGAGATGCTTAGACCACTCAAAACAAGTCTTTTCTTCTCCCCTACAACCAACTTTGAAAAGTCGACATGGAGGTCAAAATTTGTAAACAACAAACTCTCATAAATGAAGTAACCCCCACCAAATAGAATGTTGCAAATGCCTATGGAGGACTACATCACATGTAACCAAGAATAAGCAAAATCTCATTGAAAGAAAATTGATTATTAATTTATTACAACCATCTTTTATTTTTTGTTACCTGACTTCACTTGTCAGGAACGAAATCGATGGCATAAACCCACACATTGTTGGCAGTGGCGTCTACCATCATGACCCTATGTATTTTGTCAATAACCTATTGCAAATCAGCATGTGTATTGGGAATGCTTTGATTGTCTCATCCCCCTGTTTAGGATCCAAGTCCTTTTTAAATATGTTCTTGCTTCTTTGCAAAGATGATCGCTTCCTCACGAGTTTCTTAGAATAAGAAAGGGAGAGACGAATATTGTAATGGTGGGTTGGCTTTGCTCGATGCAAAGAGTGGCAATAACAAAATTTTGGTGCATGATAGTGATATCATGTCATTACTTGAGAAGATCGATTATACAGATGCTACTAATAGTAATCTAGAAGAAATCTATATTGTGATTCAACTCAAGACAAGAGGTTTAATGGGGTAATGAAATCTCTTGAAGACGAAGTCAGATTGAAGGGGCAAGAAGTTGATTTTGATGGGATGGGTAGTAGTGAGATGAGTGCAATTAAACAAGGCGAAATAACAAATGGGAATTCGAAATTGACCCAAGTTTCTGACACCGCAGATAGTCATTGGGAAGGAAATTTGCAGTATTGATCGAGTGGGACCAAATATCTTAGAATACGTTTTGGACTTAGATCAAAGAGAAACATAATTCAGGAAAGCATATGTGTGATTAGGCTATACTTTGACATTAGATCTTATTTAAAGCAAGCATTAGTTGAGTCAATTTGGTGGTTTTGATGTGGTCTATCTAAGCAACAACGAAAATCGATCATCCTTGGGAATCTATAACCAAATCCACACAAAGTGAATAGGGAATTCTCTAGTGAGAGAGGTACAATGCCACCTATCAATTTGAATATACAAATGATTCCTAGACAAAGCTACATCTATGCTCACCCAATTACGTGAGTGAATGTTGAACACCTTAGAATTGTTTGTTCATTTTTTTGAAAGTGAGATCCATACTTACAATAAAAGAGAAGGATATATGGGAAATAATAATCATGAAACCTTATATATGATATTTCCTGCTATGCTTGAAGGTTATGGCGATCATGGCTTCTGCAAACAATGAAACCAGGGTATGGATTAACTACTTTGCAACTTATACTTGTCTGTAAATCATTCCACTTCTAAATCTTATTCACTCAATAGTGAAATGAATATGAAATGATACAAATCATGCTTCTGGATGATATGGTATGGTAATATGTTTTTAAAAGATTCCTCACAAAAGAACTATTGTGGATGATATGGTAAGAAATTTTGAAAATAATCTTCAGGAAAAAAAGAAACTGAAAAGGAAGGAAAGAGAGATGGTAAAGAAAGATATATGTGCACAATTTCCCTCATTAATTGCAAGAATTTGGCTTATGATATGTTGTGCCATTGTGCCATGTTTCGTAGAAAATAATTTTATAAAGAATCCAAATAATTCATATTCTCAATTTCATTCAACCGTTTGGAGAAATTTACAGTCAAATAGAAACATCAACACAAGAAATTTACATCCTAAGAGACGTAGCAAAATAAGAGGGCACTAGATCTATCACAATCATTAAGTGGAGATATGTGGTATAATATGCATGTATATGAAACATGAAATTGAAACCTTCTTGTCTTGAGACTTTCACAGTATTTTTCTTGACCTTCAACTTATATTTCAATAGTTGTGATTGCGATATAATTAATAACTATCACGGATGAGTATTGTGGAGATATTACGAGTTTCAATCATATAATAGTAATAATGAAGAGGAACATCGGTTGAGGGAGGAAATGGGTCCAAATATGAAGCTTTTCAATTAATAATGATGTTATGCAGCTTTGATTTATATGTTTGGCTTCTTTGAAGAAAGATTTCCAATATGTTTTTTTTGACACTTGAATCCGTTAGGACCGAAACGACAACCTCATGAGGACATTAGTCCCCCTTCATTTTTAGAGAGGTGGTTCTCCTCTTTGGCTAAAAGATATATCTTTGAATATCTTGGAGTAGGGATACTGCTAGAAAGCAAACCCCAAATATTTATTGCTTGGATTTAAATGAAAATGGTTCTTCAATAACCCAATATGATCTTTATGTGCAACAAAAGAATTTTTACAATAAGAAAATATTGAAGGAGGGCTTCAACATCAGAATTAAATTATGATCAACATCACACACAATCTTCTTAATCATATATAAATACATCCATGTCTTCTTCATGAAAATAGGAGAGAATAATTTGATCATCTAAAATAATTTTAAAAGAGTACTATTATCAATATCAAAAGTGAATTTGATAGGTCAACCTCAAATATCTCATACTTAAAACTCAAAGTTACAAGATACAATCAAGATCAACCCCAAAACAATTCTTTGTGGAGTTTTATTCATGAAACATGTTCTTCATTACAAAAGATTTGGCAGCCATCTATATGGCTGAAAATATTCCATGATCATATAAGAAAAGATCTTATAAGAAAAGATCTTATAAGAAAAGATCTTATAAGAATACAAGAAAAACACTCGACAACTTAGCCTTGTGCCCAACTCTGAGATTCAAGCATAAAGCTATGAGAAGTGGTGTAGAAGAATAGAAAGAATGGAGAAGATGGAGATTTATTTCTTTTGATCGGAAGCTTGATTGTGTATCCATGGATGTACCTTCTTATTCCTTTAATATTCTGCCCTGCCCTTCTCACAATACTAATTATTGGACACTTTGATGAAGCCTATCTTCTCTTTTTAAGAAGAGATTTTCAAACTACTTGAGTAGTTAGGGTTTTCTTCCTCTCTTGAAATTTTCATACACGTTTCTTCTTGGAACAATCCCTTTAATAAATTCATCATTAATTCTTCATTAATGAACTCACATCATTAATATAATTATATTGAACATGGGTCCCTCTCCTTTTTTAATAAAAGTTTTTAATTAAACTTTTATTTTTAAAATTTAATTAATTTTCCATTAAAAGAGGACGACTGTAATTTAATTTTCTGGAAGTGAAAACCAGATTTTTATCCATTTAAACCACTTCTTATGTTCTCTTCATCATCCCATATTTCCAACGATATAAAATTTTTCCAAATCTGTTGCCAGGATCTCAAGATATGAGCTCGTGAAGTTGAGTTGTCACACAAGCCCATTAAAAATTGAAGCTGACTAATATTTTACTTTATGAGAAAAATGAATCAACTTATAGCACGTGAAACCTATATAATCATCTTCTACGTCGAAATACCTTTCCAACGGTATAAATTTTGTGTGATTCTGACACCTAGAGCTCAAGTTATGGCCTCCGTAAGATCAACTCTCAACCACTGTCGATCAAAATTAATGGGAAAATGTGGGCCCTTAGATGAATTTTGTGCTTCCCTTCATAAAATTTGACTTTTTGATTTAAGATTATATCCCACATGCATTGGAATATTATATTCTTCATGATATATAATACTAAGTGTTTCATACACTTAGAAAGAAACACAAGAAGAAGATTATGGAGCATAAGGGGTTCAATCACCTTAGAAAATTGTTGAACAAAATAATAAATTTTTGAATCCTGTCGTCATCCACCTCATTCCCAATCACCATGATGAGTCATCCAATAAGATGTCTCCACATGTCATAAATTTATTGGATGTCACATTATTCAATAAGATCGCCTCATATGTCCCTCTTTGTATGCTTCCACGTGTAATGCTCTTATTGGATGCCATGTGTCATTCCTCCATAGCCCGCCAAATAGTAATGTGCCATGTGGAAAATTATTATTGGTTCACATTTTAAAGGTGAAAACTTNAGATCGCCTCATATGTCCCTCTTTGTATGCTTCCACGTGTAATGCTCTTATTGGATGCCATGTGTCATTCCTCCATAGCCCGCCAAATAGTAATGTGCCATGTGGAAAATTATTATTGGTTCACATTTTAAAGGTGAAAACTTAAAAAATAGGTTAAGTATGGGAAGGTATATGAGATGCTAGATGAGGGGAAGGGGTGATATGTAAGTGGCGGAAATTAATCAGGTGAGTTTGTAGTCTGTGGGAGTGGGTTGGCGGGTTGGGAAGTGAGGTGAATAAGGGAGTGAGGGTGATTAGTATCCGCAAACCCAATGAGGATTGTGATTAGTTAGGGGGGAAGGGGAGAAATGTAGACGACGAAAGTGGAGGAGGATAAATGTAGGTAGTGGGGGCTAAAGGTGATGTTTAGACAACGGGTTGGCAGATGAGGGAGTGTAAGGAGGTGACGGGATGTATGAGTCCGCCAATCTGTGAACTCAATGGGGAGATGAGGGAGGAGTAGATAACACTTAGAAAATTTTCTAAGTGTGGGTTCAAAAGAAAAGATGATCCAAGATAATCCCAAGTTCCAAGAAATGAAAGGTTCCATTATGGTTCTGAAAGACGGACATGGTTCCAAGACGTGGTATGGTTCTATGAATATGATCATGGTTCCACAAATTCTTATTTCCAAGAAAAATAGCTTTTCCACATGGAAGAAGCGTTATTTTCCACTTTAAAACTTCAAACATGGATATCTTGAGCATACAAACTCGGATTTCCAATCCGAAAAATGTGTGGCGAAGCTAAGGTTGGGGGATACACAAGAAAATTATAATAGTTTAAAATTTTTCATTTTCTGATATATATATATATATTAATCCAAGATCGAGAAAATATAGATGACCAAATTTTGGTCAACAACTTTATATGTAGTTTTTGTTTTATATGTTGTAGAAATTGAAGTAATTATAAAAAACTGCAAACATATTCCATATAAAAATATTTGAAACAAAGAGGATATGTGACAATTTTGGATACAATAATGACAGACGAAGAAATTTTGGGAAGGAACCACCCCCTTAATAAATTCCTTTGGCGTAATGAAGTAACCATTGATATTGTTAGCATGTAGCACAATACTTGTCTCATTGTATATGATGGAACATATTTATTGACTCGTGTCATGTATGCATGGAATTTTGCATAACCCACAAGGTATCAACTTGGAGGCACGCAATTCAACCATTAGGAACATGAATACTAGGTATATTTTATGAAATAGATACATGACTTGGTTCTTAATGTGTATGAAGGCACATGCAAGAAAACAAAGGAATATCTAGATGGATCAACCAAAATTTATGATATAACTCCACTCAATATTTGAGTTTGTTTGATAACAAAGTTCTTGAATAACAAAGAGTTGGTGAAATAAGTCTTCAAGTTTGGGACAATGACTAGGCGAAAGCCAAGGGTTTTCTTAGTATGGCAAAGGACCTCCAACTAGTAAATTGACATAATGATCTTACTGAAGGGTTGGACATTTGATCATAATAAGGGTATGTTTCTCTAGGTCACTCCAAAATGGGATGTTAAGGGAGGAGATATAGAATCTAATTCCCCTTGTCTTAATCGAGGAACATTACTTGCGGAGAATACACCTAAATTCGAAAATTTCTTCTGCTAATTAATTCATGTAGCTTACCATCTACGAATTAAACACATATTTAACTAGATTTTGATACCCATAATTAAATACATCTACAATATTATAAATGAACATAATGCAACCAATTAATCATCTACAAAAACCCATAAAAACCATTCTCATGCATAGGGTAAAAGCACAGGCATAGAACTCATAAGAAAAATCAAAAAATAGATAAAGACTTACCTTTTAAACATGTGCACAACCAGTTGCTTGGGAAGGATGTTCCACCCAACCATAGACTTGTTGTTCCAAATATCAAAAACAAGTCACCCCCGAGCTAAGAATAGGAATCCACAAGAGAAGGGTGTCTCTCACAGTCTGTTCACAGCTCAAAATCCCACAACCCACTAGTATTCTCCTACAACTATCCTGAATTTCCCCCATATCTCTTCCTCTTGACCTTCCCAAACCAAGAAATGCACCTCTTTAGTGCTCTCAATCCATCGGGCACCCCATTAGTTTATCAGGGTCTCTCTGGCACATGTAACTAGGAATCTCTCTTTTGGGAACTCAAGAGAACTCACTGCCAAGAAAAATTTCCAAGAAAACAACAACAATGCTTGTTGTTATAGTGAAACTCATAGAGGACTTCACTCTTCAGGCCTGACAACCCATCTCTTCAATATTCACCTCCATAACACCCCAAAGGTGTTCCAACTTGCTCCATAATTCACCCAACATTCTTGGTCTAGCTCTAGTGCTTTTTTCCTTGCTCCTTGCTTGTTGTTCATGAAAAAATTGAATGCATAAAATCTATCTATCATCCCCACACAAATTTCCTCTATTTTCCCAAGACATTTGACTTTTCACTTTGGCCAATGTTGATTGTACTACATCCCCTGTGCTTTAAAGAACTATGGGATGTGACTCTCACACCCACCCTCTTACATGAGTTTAATGATTGGGCTCTCATATACTCAAACAAAAAATAGAATTTATCCCTAATGATAATAAAATTGAGAAATCTAGGTTTCGATTAATACCCATAATTAATCTCTTACTTGGATCCCTCTTAGACATTCTATTCTCTTGTGGAAAACTCAACCCCCAATTCTATCCATATTCCCTAGCAGTCGGCATCACATATTATTTATTAAAATTCAGAAAATACAATCACATATTACATTAATTGGCCATAGCCATATTCATACATGCATAATGCATTAATTAAGTTGGGGATTATAGTGGGGATGTTTCGTCCCCCCTCCCCTACATTTGTGCACCGTCCTTGGTGCACAGTGCCATGCTTAAATACATATACAAATTTACATCATAATATTCAGAAAATAAATTTTTGAAATTTGTTTACTCTCCAACAGCAGTCCCAACCATAATCTCTCATTCTTAACAACTAGCTGACAAAAGGAATGTGACCCCTTCACTGCCTTCATTTCATCGATTTTCACCATTATTTTATCAAGGATATTAGTGCAGGTGACCAACAATTCTGAGATATGGCTCCGAAACTTTAGCTGCCCAAAATGGAGTCTTGCATTTTTAGCTTCTATTTTCTTCAAATTGGCAAAACTTTACGGGTATTCCTCCTACATAGTTTCTTCATGCTCCCAAGTTGCATCTTCAGGATCATATCAGATCCATTGAACCTTTACCATCCCTATGGATTTGTTCTGGAGAACTTTGACCTTTTGGTCCCTAATGCGATTGATTCCACCCATAAATTTTCTTCCTTTTCCACCTGGATCATGGTCCAATAATTTATGTGGTTAGGGTCAGGCACACATTTATTTAATAATGATACATAAAAAACATTATGCACTCTCATGGATGTAGGCAATTCTAACATGTATGCAACTATTCCTATCTTCTCTAGTACTTCAAAAGGGCCACAATATCTTGTTTCCAACTTTGGGCAACAACCCAATCTTATCGAACTTCATTTCGCTTTCACTTTTAGAAAAAACATGTTCTCCCACTTTAAAATATATAAAAACTATGTTCTTGTCTGCATAACTTTTCTTTCTGTCCTGGGAAGCCTTTAAATTCTTCCTAATCTTTGACATCTATTCTTCCATTTCCTTTAACAATTTTGGCCCAATGATAGCTAAGTCTACTTGGTTATCCCAACTCACTATTGTGTTACACTTCCTGTCATACAATGCTTCAAATGGGCTCATTTTTAATGAGTCTTGATACCCATTATTGTAATCAAATTCCACCAGGTAGATATAATCTCCCCACTTTGATGGCTTGTCCATGACATACATTTTGATCATTTATTCAATGATTCTGTTACTCCTCTCTATTTTTTCCTCTGACTCTGGGTGACACAATGTACTGAGATTTAATTTTTTCTCAAATCCTTAGAACAAGCCTCTCCAAAAATTGGATGTGAATTTTGTATTTTTTTCTAAAACAATTTCCTTAGGCACTCCATGTAGCCTCACAACTTCCTTCATGCAAATATCTGCAATGTTTTTGTTGTGTCTGTAGTCTTCATGGGAATAAAATGTGCAATTTTTTTTAATTTATCCACCACTGCCATGATAGAATCATGTTGTTTCACTGTTCTGGGCATCTTTGTAATGGAATCAATTGTAACCACTTCCCATTTCCACCAGGAATGGGAAATAGTTGTAGTATCCTCGTTGGATGTCTATGCTATGTTTTCACCTTTTGGCATTCGAGACACCTAGCTATGTAATTAGCCACTTCTTTCTTCATTCATGGCCAAAAGTATTGACTTCTTATAGCTGTAATTTTTTTTGATATCCTGGGTGCCCAACATATGGCACATTGTGCATTTCTCACAACACTGCATTTTTCAACTTATTGGAATTTGGCACATGTATTTTTCCTCTATATGTGAGGATTCCATCCTCTTTCAGCTCATAAGATTTAAATTTTTGATGTAAATTCTCTTGTTGTAATGTTTCTTTTATTTTTACATATTGTTGGTCTGAATTTGCAACCTCTAAAATTATGTGTTTTAAATCTATGTTGAATGTGTTGATTGCTGAAATATGCATTTCATGAGCTCTTCTATTGAGTACATCAACCACCTGATTTTTCTTTCCTTTTATATGCTTAATTTCAAAGTCATATTCACTCAGAAACTCAAGCCAACTAGTGTGTTTGGCATTTAGTGTTGGTTTTCCAAACAAATGTTTCAAACCATAGTGTTTTGTCCTTAGCTCAAATATTCTCCCCATGAGGTAATGTATCCAGATTTTTAATGCATGAATAATTGTTGCTAACTCCAAGTCATGTGTAGCATAATTTATTTCATTCTCTTTTAGTTTTCTAGATTCATAGAACAACACATGATCCTTTTGAGAGAGGGCTCCACCAATCCCTTCCTTGCATGCATCAGTTCACACTACAAAATGTTCATCTAGATCTGCAATCTTAAAGATTGGAGGACTTGTCAAAATATCCTTCAACTGTCGAAAACTTTCTTCACATTTGGGAGTCCATTCAAACTTCACACCTCTATTTTGAAAAGAAATGATTGGGCTTGCAATCTTTGAAAACCCCTTTATGAATATTCAGTAATAACCTGGAAGACCCATGAAAGATATGGCCTATGTGACATTTCTTGGCATTGGCCATCCTCTAATGGAATCTATCTTCGCAGGATCAACTAGTATCCCATCTGTTGAAATCATATACCCCAAGTAGTGAATCTTATTTTGGTAAAAGATGCACTTTCTTAGCTTGGCAGACAACTTGTGCTCTCTCAAAACTTGCAACACCATTCTTAAATGTTGCTTATTCTCTTCTTCTGTCCTTTTATAGACAAGTTATATATAATCAAGGAACACAATCACAAACTTGTCTGGGTATTCTCCAAACACTCCATTCATCAGGAACTTGAAAACAACTGGGGCATTTGATAGCCCAAATGGCACTGTCGTGAATTCATAATTCCCATATCTTGTTCTGAACTTTGTTTTGATGGTTTCCACTTCCTTTATCCTTTGTTGATGATAACCTTATCTCAAGTCAATCTTGGAAAATATTCTTTCTTTGTTCAACTAATAAAAAAGATCATCAATCCTTGGAAAATGATATGTGTTTGTTATTGTGACCTTATTTAGTTATTTGAAATCAATACATAGCCTTAAGGTTCCATCTTTATTCTTCACAAAAAGAACTGGGGCTCCCCAAGGCAACACAATCGGATGTATATATCCCTTCTTTAACAACTCTTCAAGATGCATCTACAACTCTTTTAGTTTTGGTGTGCCCATTCTGTAAGATGTCTTGGACACTAGGGTAGCTCTTAACACCAAATCAATAGACAAATCAATGTCTCTCTTTGGTGGAAATCGTTGGATTTCCCCCAAAAAATATTCAAAATATCTCAAGGCCGGGTGGTCTTCAATACTTGCCACTTTATCTCTGGCTACCTCTTCCATATGGGCTACAAAAAATTTACATCCCTTCTTGAAACTCTTTTTTTCAGCTACATGGATGAAATTTCTCTAATAACTACAGCTCTCRGAATGCCTTGAATCTTTCCTTGTTTCCCACCCTCATCAAGAAAAGTTATTTTCTTTTTGTAACAGTCTAGGACAACATGGTGTTTCTCCAACCAATCCATGTCAATCAAACAAACATATGAACCCAATGGTATGATGTTCACATSTACCTTTGTGTTGAGTCCATTCATGTCTATTGGGCAATATTTAACCAACTCATTGATCTTTCTCTTATGCCATGTGGCTAACTGAACTAACCAAGATTTATTRTKCTTACTCCTTTGCAAGTGAAATATATCCACAATGTTAGAGTTTATGTAACTATGGCTAGCTCCATAATCAATTAAATTTTCTATGGGTTGGTTATCAGTCTTACCTTCCACTTCAATCACGGGGGATTGATAATCTTCTTACTTGTTGTCCAAGGTTGCATATATCCTTGGCATGATTCCTCCCATGTTTTCAGTTGTTTCAGCCTACTGAATATTGTGTAAAATCCTCATTCTTTTACCTTTGTGAGGGTAGTCCCTATATAAGTGATTTTCTTCACATCCCCAAGATTTTACATGATACTACCTTGGCCTTTTCCCAAATGAATATGTTGTCTTGTGCTCATTTTGGGTTAATTTTCTTGTGTGTTGTTATTGAAAAGGGGTGGCTTAAAACCTTTTTGCCTTTGATCCATTTTTCCTTTCACCTTGTCATTCCAAGCTTTTTGGAAGATTAACCTCCTTTTTCTTTTCTCTTCTTATGGTCTCCTCCAAAGTTTTGGGGTTATCATATTGTATCTTACCACTGTAGAAAGAAGGTAACCCACTTACAAACCTTTGGATTTTTACCTTCTCATCATTTATGAAGTCCACATACTTCAGTAATTAAAATAATATATTCTCATACTCATCCATTGTCATGCTTCCCAACTTGAGTTCAAAGAAATCTTTCATCTTTCTTTCATAGTAATGCTCAGACAAATATTTCTCTTGGAAATACCCTTTGAGATGCCTCCATGAGACCTTCCTCTCATCAAGTTTTTTTTTTCTTTTTTAAGATGATCCCACCACATGGCTGACTTTCCTTGCAAGTGGTAGGTTACAATTATTGTTTCCATCTTGGAGGAATAATCATGTAGCTGGAAATATTTCTTCATTTCCAACAGTTAAGCCTCAACCTATTCTCCCTTCCTATGCTCACCATTGAAATTTGGTGGGTTGATTTTCCTAAGTTCACCTTGCAAGATGTCTCCCTCGGGCCTTATCCTCTATCTCCTAATAGGATACACACTTGCGTTGCTTCCTGGCCCTGAAATTGCAAGATCTCTCCTAGTGGATTTTTCAAGGGAATGATGGTGTGTGCTCAAGCTCCTTGACTACCTTCCATTCACATGTTCATCCCTTCTTCTATGGGATCTAAATGATGTCACTTGTCTAGAACTAGTTTCTTGCTTTGTGATAGAGTCTTTATTGGATTGCCTATGTGGCATGTTCAGACTCTAAAGTATCTCTTCCTGGGATTTCATAATATTTTCATTATCTTCCCTATAGATATACACTTCTCTCTATAGGATTCTCATAGTTACGTGCTCCTTCC
>SNQJ01S0155011.1:546-22510 GCA_010110895.2 Picea sitchensis
AAACCCTAAACCCTACCCGACTTTTGGGATCCTTCTGTTGTTTGCGCTAGAACGCAGTCCATAAAAGGACATCATTGTAAAAGATTAAATTTTGTATCACTGATGAGACCCTAAAGGTCGAAACTAGTTTGATAATACAATTTTTCTTTCGCATATTATGTTCTCTTCTACATAAATTTTCATGTCCTTTTACTCGCTTTCTGCTTACTCGATTTTTCCGATTATCCTCTTGCTGTGGTATCGCTATCCTTTTCGCACTTTTGTTTTTAACCCTAAAACCCTGAACCCTAAACCCTAAATCCCAAAACCCTAAACCCTAAAAAAATCTATGTTTTCCATGAAGGAGGGAAAGTTGCTTGGCCACATAGTATCATCTGAGGGAGTTAGGATCGATCCCAGGAAGGTGGAAGAAATCCAAACATTATCACTCCCAAGGTCTAGGAAAGAGGTCCAATCTTTTCTAGGCAAGATTAACTTTCCAATGAGGTTTGTTTCAAATTTTGTTGAATTGGTGAAGCATATCACAACCATGTTCAGGAAGGGGAATTAAATAAAGTGGGCTGCTGAACCCAAGGAATCCTTCATCCAAATTAAGAAAGCATTGACTAAGGCCCCTGTGTTGATCAATCCTAACTACTCCAAGGATTTTCTTATCTTTTCTTTCACTTTCTTTGACACCGTGGTCGTTGTTCTACTACAAAAGAATGATGCAGGGCTTGAACAACCTATTTCCTTTTTCAATAGAGCGTTGATGGATGGTGAGATCAGATACAACATCATGGAAAAGCAGGGCTATGCCTTGGTGAAAGCTCTCAAATCTTCCACATTCTATGTTCTACACTCAAAGGTCATTGCATATGTTCCTTCAGCTTCTGTGAAGGACATTCTTATTCAGCCTGACATAGACGGGAAGATGAGCAAGTGGGCCGCTAAATTTCTTGAGTTCAACCTAGAGATAAAGCCCACCAAGCTAATTAAAGGCCAAGGTTTAGCCAAGCTATTGGATGAATCTAATTATAAATCTTTGGGGGTTAACTTCATCAATGTTTGCTCAAAATATCAACAGGCTAAGTTGTCTGACCAGAGTTCTCATAACAGATCCCATTTGGCAGAATTCACATGGTAAAAAGATATTATGTTTTTTTTGCGGGAGTTGAGGCCCCTTAATGGTATGGAAAAAAGAAAGGCAAGATATTTAAAGCTCAAAGCAGTTAGGTATTTCCTTATTGACCAGGTCTTGTATTGGAAAGAACCTCTAAGAGTGATTCTGAGATGTCTAGACCCATAGGAGGCCCAAAGAATTATGTTTGATTTTCATAGCAGCCTATGTGGGGGACACCATTTCTGGAAGACCATAGCCTACAAAATTCTCAGGGCTAGGTACTACTGGCCCACTTTATTCACTGATGTCTGCAGAAAGATCAGTGCCTGCATCAAATGTCAAAAATTCTCAGGAAAGCAGTAGCTCAAATCTCTGTCACTAAAGCATGTAGTAGCTTCAGGACCCTTTCAACAATGGGGGTTGGAATTCATTGTGGAAATTCATCCTCCTTTAAGTGGTCAACAAAGGTGGATCCTAACTACAACGGACTATTTTACCAAGTGGATAGAAGTTATCCCCACAAGGAGCGCTTCCCACAAGGTAATCATCAGCTTCCTATAGGATATCATAGCAAGGTTTGGTTGTCCTAGCAGAATCATCACTGATAATGCTGCATCCTTCAAGTCTGAGCCTTTGATCAAGTTCTATGAGCAGTTTGGGATTTTATTAACTCACTCCACTCCCTATTATCCCCAAGGCAATGGACTGGCAAAGTCCTCTAACAAAAGCTTGATCAAGCTTATTAAAATACTGTTAGAAGACAACAAGAAGACATGGGATTCAAAGCTCAAGTTCGCTATGTGGTCTGATCGAGTCACGAAAAAGAGGTCCCTAGGCATCCCCCCTTTCCAACTTGTGTATGGGACAGAAGTTGTGTTTCCTTCTTAGCTGGCTTTACTTGTAGCAAAAACTTTCAAGATTATCAAGGAGAGCCCGATGATACGATTAGAAGGATTCATCAACTAGTGGAGGTCAAGCAGACTAGAGATCAGGTGATTGACAAAGCTCATGACCATCAGCAAAAGATCAAGCAAGCCTTTGACAGAAAGGCAAGAAGAGAAGATTTCTAGCTTGGAGACCTGGTGCTTAAATGGGATGCACCCAGGCAGGACAAAGGAAAGCACGACAAGTTTGATGCCCTCTGGATTGGGCCCTTCAAAATCTTTGAGGTGTCTTTAAATAACACTTACAAGTTGCAAGATTTGGAGGGAAAGGAAGTTTTTTCTAGCCCTGTGAATGGGCATTTCCTGAAGAAGTGATTTATTTGAGCCATAAGTGGCTCCCCTGTGTTTGTAAATATTGTTTTCCTATTTGTTTTTCGATTTTAATAAAGACTCCACATTCCAACACTAAGGCACTGGAGTTGTGCGTTCTTGGCAACTCGTAGGGAGCATGCCATCCCCCATGGAGCCTAATGTTATCACATAATCTCGTCAAGACCTTGGGGGTCTACGGTTTCTTCCTAAGTCTTTGTTTTTTCTCATCTTTTCCCCTTTTGAAGACCCGATCGTGCTTTCCCTTTTCCCTCTTAGCACGTATTTTTTCTTTTATCACAGTCATCCTTTCAATAGACCAGTTTTTCCCTGTCAGTATGCCAGAAAGCGATCGGCCCTAATTTTCTGTATCTCTTCTAAAGGTCAATCCATTCTCCTTTTACCTCCATCACTGAACCTTTGTCTTTCCAAGCCTAAGTATGGTCATCCAAGTCTCCATTTTCACCATTCGTAGCACCGAGAGCGGTTAAATAGCGACACAAATCAAGCGAGTAGGCAAAGCTTAGTTTTCATCAGGTAAGATCGACGATCATCAGGTAACTGGGGTCGTGGAGTTTCCCAAGGTTTAGCGCTAGGGATTATCCTTGATGGCCAAAGTCACAAAAGAATCTGGGTCGTCTGATTCAGTGGGGACAGGTGGCAGCTGATTACGAGATCCCAGGAGTCAACATTTCGGGGTTTCCTTTAGCAAGCGCACCCATAGAATTACGCCCCAAAACGTGAAGCCCTGAGAGCTGGGCCCACGGTCATAGCCTAGGGTTTTATGGAAAAGGAAGGGCCTCATAAGGGGGGCATGTAGAAAGATCGGAAGCGTCGATGGCATGAGGTTCCAAAACGTCAAAATAGTCTCAGTTGTCCAACCAAAGGACGCATGGCGTTGATCTAAGATTTCACAGTTTTAGTCACCGGGAGAATGGGGAAAAGGTGCATCATGGATCCCCAGTGTGAGAAGTCATGACACAATCAGGACCATTGAACGAGGAAGGATTTGGGTCATTGATTCTGGGGAGACAGGATCCGGTGTCGGGGATTTTGAAAGAAGAGGAATGATAATTCAAGGTAGGAGGAACCCCAAGATGTCATGGGGGTTTAGGCGCATGGTCACGACCCCTGGTTCATATGGAAAGTAAGGCTGACGACTTGGGCCTTCGAGAAATGGACCCCTTTGGCAAAAAATGACAAGAAGTGGGTTAAAAACCCACTTATCCTAATTTTTGGGCACGAGAGCACATTGTTCTAAGCAGCACGTAGATCTGGGTGGCCGAAATCTACATGCCCATATCTATAGCCGAAGATCCATATCGAAACCCCCCCCAACTTTCTACGTTTAGCAGAGAGGGGGGGTCCGAGTTGGTGGTTTTGAAGTGTGGGGGCCCCATTAACGTGTCACCCTCTCCTTAACTCGGACCCCCCTGCTTAAAACCTCTTACCACTTCCTACCCCCTCCGATTAGACCACTTACCACCACCTCTTACTACTCCCGCCTCTCATTTACATCTGTCCTCCCACTCCGTCTCTAACATCTGCCCATCACAACACCCACTCTCCCTCCTCGTCTCATTATGCTAGACCTGTCCTCCACTCACCACCTGAACACCTCCTTTATCACTCCTGCCTGTCATCTCCTACCAGGTGTTCTACCGCTCCCCTCTCCCCAGGCAGATGGTCCCACCCCATCTACTGTTGAGGCCTCTCATCTGCCCCCACATCACTGCCTCACGCCACTTCACCTCTGACCTGTCCCAGTGCATTGTGCACATCTTCCGCCACCCACACTTCCCTGTCACCTTCCATATGTCTCGTATGTCTGCATGCGTGCTTTTCGTCTCACCTCCATGACATTTGCGCCATCGTTCCCGCCAAATATTCATCCATGTCCGTTGGACAGGTCCCTTCATAGAAGTTCAAAGAAGTATCAGACAGCCAAGAAGAGGTCACCACGTCCTCCAAGTGTAGGCGTTGACCTCGTTCACTCAGATCCCAACACAACAGTTAATGTAAGTAAGGAAGGTGGGTGAGACATCGTCTCCTTCCTTAAATAGAAGGCCAGAAAGGGACAAATCACTGAGGAAGGTTGTCAGTCTAGTCTAAAAGAGATCACGTCTGATAGAAGACTGCATGGGCAGTCTGACGGACATCTGCATGCGCAGCCTGACAAAGGGACTCATCAATGCAAAGCCTTAAACTCACGACATGATCATGCCTTCAGCAACAAAGTCAGTTCTAAGTATATGTAGGCATTTTTTCCATTTTTGTTAGTGTCAATGGTAGAGCTAGGCTCCCGTATTGTAAGGTTTTGATGAAGCACTGGTTTCTCTGGTTATGTATCTGTATTTGAGACTTCTTGTTTAATGAAAGTCAACTTATTTTCATATCTTTGTGTTGGCACAGGGGCAGGCCCAGGGTTCAATGCTACAACAACGCACTAACAAAGCCCTAACTATCGATCCTTTCAGAAACACCTGCGAAGCAGATGAAGTCTCACCCGAGGTAGAGGCAGGGGTGGTTGCAAGACTCAGGTGTCTGCAACCTTAGCTGGGACACAGATCTATGATTATAATACTTAATACACCTCTTAGCACCGTCAGTTCCTTAATATGTAATCACTATTCACTTCGCTGATACAACAGAGCTTCGCAACATTCACATTAATCTACAATATTCAAGCACTTAGCATATACAAATGGATTAGAATGAGCACATCAAGCACTAAGCATGAATATCTAGTTCAGATCTAACATTCTCACTTATTAAGCACAAAGCATAAATAGATCTATCTAAACATATCAAAGCACTTAGCATATAACATATGAACACATCAAGACAAAGCAAAGCACATAACACGGTGTTTACGTGGTTCACCCTCACTCTAGGGCTACGTCCACCAACTCTTCTTATTTATTTGTCTTCGGTCAATCGGTTACAAGAACAAAGCCATCAAAGCCCTTACTCTGCACAGGACAAAAGATCTGTGCAGCTCGCTAGATCCTTCTTCCTTGTGCTACAACACTAAGCTCTCCACAATCTTCTACAAGGATCTGCACTTAGCTCTGCAAATCTCTTATAGTCATGCACAAAGCACTTACAGAATCTACTCACACTTAACATACATTCACATCTCATAGATGCACTATTCTCTCTCTTCTTACATTTCCTATCATTCTATTTATACATACAAAATAGGCCTAAACATGGGTAAACCCATGAGCTGACATACCATTCCCATTACATATTCCCAAAAACCCAAAAAGGGGCCCAAAAGGAGGCTGAGATCCCATGATCTTCGCTTCGTCCTGCACTCCTCCTTCGATAGGCTGTCGAAGTCTCAAAATATGTCAACATGACCAAGAAACTCCCAAAACTTGGTCAAAGGCCAACAGGTCCCCAATACTCACCTATGATGCATCCCGAGTCACTCTGGTCTGATTAGTTCAGCTTTGAATGCCTCGATATTGGCTTGAGCTACTTTGAATTTTTTCTTTGTTGTGGTCTCTTGTTCAGTGAACTCCTGGATTACTACATCGTTCACTGGCCCTTCTAGGTGTTGTTCTGTTGTGGTGACGACCTATTCTAACTCTGCTCCTTGGATTTCAACTTTTGTAAACAACTATCATGCCTTATCTTGCACAGGTTGAAGCCGTTGAGTGACTTCCATCACTTTTCTTTGAAGCATGTGGATCTGTTGTTGAGATGTGTGTTGTTCTTTAGACCTCTTCATCCTTTCTACAATCGACAAGGACGTCAGTTGCACATGTAGTGTATCTACGTGTTGCTTCGCTTCCTAGAGTTGTGACTCCAGTGTCTGTAACTCCGGGTTCTCAGTGAGGTTCTCATATGTTTGGGCGCTTCGGTTACTCAACTTCTTGCAATCTAAGGAAAGAGCTTTTAATATGTCAATTGCGTTGTGGGTAGTTTCTTCTCGCTGGTCCCTTACGTCTTGAGGAGTCTTGGGCACAGTGTAGAGTTCCAAGTCTACTATGTGTTGTTGGATCCATTGGATTACGTTTTCGAGTTGCACCACCTACTGTGGAAATCTCTCTTCGACCTTTACTTCAATGAATGTCATAGAGCGAAGTGCTCTGTGAACCATTTCCTTAACTTCGATTTGCTCGGTGAGCAATTTTTCCTTGCTTTGTTGTAACTGTGCTTTTTGTTCATCCCACTTTTCATGCAGAGTAAGCTTTTCCCTTTCTGTAGCACTGCGTTTTTCCTCAAGGCATTTTTGTACTTGTGCTAAATCCTGGGTGGTTTGTATTGTCTCTTCCTAAGATCGTCGAAGGTGAGCTTCGAATGTATCATCAATGCGATGTAGTTGCGCTGGCTCATCACCTAATTCTGATGTTCCCGTTGACAGAGGCATGGTGGAAATTGCACAGGCTCATCACCTAGTTCTGATGTTCCTAGTTGCTTTCATTTTATTTCTTGAAGAAGGTTTTGGAGGGGAAACCTTCCTTTTATTTGAGGGGTCCTCCTCGTCTCGAGGCGGTATAACCTTACCTTTCTTTGGTTCAACTTTTGTGCCATCTATCTCTCTACCATCTCCTCCTTGTTCTGCTGAGATGGAAGAAGTCTTCACAGATGCACTGTCTAAATCATGGATCTCTTCGGTATTCTTTATCTTTCTAGGTCCAGGTATATCCATCGCAGTTTCTCGACTGTCAACATCAGACATCTATGCTCCACTGGAATAAGGAGTTTCGTCGACCATTCCTTGGTAATTTCTTCGAATTCATCCTTTGTCAACTTGTAGTATGACTGGAGTTATTGTTTATTCTCATCAGCACGCTCTGTGATATATGAAATGGTGGTCCGCGTTGAATTTCATCAAGGGCCTGAACCTGTGGAGAGTGTTTAAGGTTATACGAGGTGCATAATGGATGGCTACCTTCAACTGGTTGTAATAAGTATGGAAGACGACGTTTGATTGCCACTACTTGTTCATGTCATTCGAGTACCAAAGTGTACTGAACTTCGCGGCCAAAGGTTCAAATGGCTCGATGTCCAGGAAGGTTGCACCTTCTGGCATCTCCCATGTGATAAAAGTGATCAAGATGAGAATCTAGCTGAAGTGGAACTCATATCCTTGATCTTGTGCTTCCCTACAGTCCAATTCCAGCTGGTTTACGAGGTACTTTGTCCAATTCATTTGTAGGCCCTCCGCGCACTTCCCTGCTAGGTCGACTACAAATCCATTCACTTGGGTGGGTCAGTTCTTGTGAACTAACTTCCCTGCAATCAATTGACAGGCTAGGTGCACTGCACCTCTCTATATAGAGGCTACCTTGTAGCCTCACGTTCCCTTCTCGACATCCCTGTAGGTGTTTTTAATCTTCTGCGCAAGAGCGTGATCCATGGTTTTTCCAGGGTAGAAATTTTGTGGGTCAGGGCCTTGCATGCTCAGCCCTGTGATTCGATTAATCAACGTAGGATCCACTGTGATATGGTGATTCAACCATAAATATCCTCCATGGTATCAGGAAAACAGTAACTTGACGCATGCGTTCACTTCTTGGTGCCTTCCGAAGTGTGTGATCTTCATAACATTGAGGAGGGTGGATTGTACGAGGTTATGGGTCCATGACTAGGGTATGATCTTTGAGTTCTTTCCCTTGGTTAGATACTTGTGTGGGGCGAGCATGGTGTACACCTTCATGTCACCGAGGTTGAAGTAGCTAAACTTCAATGCTACAATCTTATCTTGGTCTGCGCACACTACGCGTATCCCCTTCAGGAGGTACGCAGTGACCAATTCATATTCAAAGTCTATGGGCACACTGTCTCGGTTTATCGTGCCACTTAGAGGTGGTAGATAGGTAGATAGAATGCTCAGAATCAACTTAGCATTTGCTAAGTCATCCTTGTGTTTAGTTCACCTTTCATGGGACGGTCCAGCTCCATGAGTAGTGGATGGGGATGCTTGTACTGTTCGTGTGGATGAAGCCTAGATACCTTCAAACATCGACATGGATTTCTCATTCATCAAGTTGATCAAAACTTCATCAATAGATTTCTCTGCAGTGCTCAATGCTTCTGACATACACACTCGGGGTGAACAATTCGCAGGTTCGGGGAGCAACTTAGACATGGTAATGAGATAGAGAGTGAGAGAACAATGATCATTGTATAAACTTGGCTTAGTCTGTGGGCTCGAATTCTCAATTAGAAAAAGTGTTCTCAGTGCATGGCATGACAGGATAAATAGGTAACTCGACAACGATTTGCTTACAACGGGTATGAGCCTCCATTAACTCTTGTTTGATCTATTATGGTCGAGCCCAACGATCTGATGATGAACCTTTATTGCTTTTCTGCCCATTCAAAGCGGGAGTCAAATGGATATATCGGCCCCAACGGCTATATTGCTTCGTCCTAGCAAAGTGCCATGTGTCATTGTTCTGATATCTCGACGAAACTCCAATTCTACAATTTTTCTTTCTGCGAGGTCTCCTCCAGAACCTCCTATAAATTTTCAGTCGTAGCCTTTTTCTTTCTTAACTGTCGAGCCTTTTTTCCAATGAGCTTCATCTCGGTATTTCTTTTTCCATTTTGATTCTTGTCTTCTGTGGTCTTAGTCACTTCGTGATGTCGATATTTTTCCCTAGGGTTCCTTGATAATACTTCTTCTTTGTCTAGGATAGGTAATTCAATATTATGTGTATTCTCTAGTGTTCTCTTAACTTCGACATCTGGGTTACTATCATTAAATAAATTCGATCTACTCTCATGTTCTTCAATCAAGTGTGTGATCCTTTTGGTCATAAAATCTTTTAACTCTTCCTTCTTTTGTTTCAAAACTTCTTCTTCTTCTTTTCATCTGGCTTGATCTCTATCAATCCAAGGTTTTCCTATTAACATGGTAAACGGGGCGCGGTTCTCAATAAATTGAATAATATCAAAATATTCGTCCATCGAAGTTCCATTGCCAGTCATAGGTATCTGAGCGAGCCTCCCACACAAGTTTACTAGTTTTCCTCTGAATAGCCCTATTCCTCCTAGTGAAGGGATCATAGCAGGCCTTCCTATAGCTTCCCAATTTCTCTCTGCCATGATATTCACTTGTGTTTCCTCATATAGAACACATTCAATGTCGAAGTCCCCTATTCTTGCTTCAAGGCACTCTTTGTCTTTAAATATCTCTGATAGTCTAACATGTCGATGGTCATCCAAGGTTTCTTTCATCTGTAGTAATACCTTCTCTGATTCTTTCTGGGGTTCTGTTATAGCCTTAGTTTCTGGATCTGTCTTAGGGTTTTCTTGTCTTATGTTCATATTTTTAAGCTTAGCAATCATTCTGGGGAAATCCAACACTTCATGGTCTAGAGCTTTGCAACAAAGACAACTAGGTCTTCCACCAAGGCATTTCTTAACAAGATGTCACGGTCATCTGTAACTGTAACAAAGGGTTAATCCTCTCTTTCTTTTAAATGATCCCCCACCTCTTCTGTACTGTGCGCTAGGATCATAGGAGCTAACCTGCAATAAATTCTTTCTAGGATCCTGCATCCATTTGTTAGTCCAAACATTCTTTCTATGCATTGGTATAACATATCTTTCACTAGTCTTATCAGATCTAGTCATATCAAACCTTCTTTTATCTATTAATACCCTAGTTTTCAAGCTAGGACAGATCCTATCAATCATACCTAGATCCATACTCTAGAAACAAAAAATTTCTACTTATCTTACTTCTACAGAGCACAAAGCTTCCATATCAAAAAAAATTCGCTATTTTCACCTTTAACAGAGCACAAAGCTTGCAGATCTTACCTCTTTTAATCACAAATTATTACTTTTACATTTCTTAGAGCACCAAGCGTTTAGATCTTGGTTCTTTCCTTTAGATCTGATATTCTTTTATTCAGATCGAGCTTCTTTCTTTCAGATATGACCTTCTTTATTTAGCACAGGGATTTATAAATCAAGTAGAATGCTACACACCAGAGCACAACTCTTTTTCACAAAGATTCTTCTTCCTCAGTTCTCAACAATCATAGTTTCAAGTTCGAGCAACAGAACCATTTTTTGGCACAGGGGTAGACCCATGGTTCAATGCTACAACAACACACCAACAAAGCCCTAACTACCAGCCCTTTCACCAACATCTGCGAAGCAGATGAAGTCTCACCTGAGGTAGAGGCAGGGGTGGTTGCAAGACTCAGGTGTTTGCAACCTTAGATGGGACACAGATCTGTGATTATAATACTTAATACAACTCTTAGCACCGTCAGTTCCTTAATATGTAATCACTATTCACTTCCCTGATACAACAAAGCTTCCCAACATTTACATTAATCTACAGTATTCAAGAACTTAACATATACAAATGGATCAGAATGAGCACATCAAGCACTAATCATGACTATCTAGATCATATCTAACATTCTCACATATTAAGCACAAAGAATAAATAGATCTATCTAAACATATCAGAGCACTTAGCATATAACATATGAACACATCAAGACAAAGCACAAAGCACATAACACAGTGTTTACGTGGTTCACCCCCACCCGGGGGCTACATCCACCAACTCTTATTCTTTATTTGTCTTTGGTAAATCGGTTACAAGCACAAACCCATCAAAACCCTTACTTTGCACAGGATAGAAGATCTGCGCGGCTCGCTAGATCCTTCTTCCTTGTGCTACAACACTAAGCTCTCCACAATCTGTTACAAGGATCTGCACTTAGCTCTGCAAGTCTCTTACAGTCATGCACAAAGCACTTACAGACTCTACTCTCACTTAGCATACATTCACATCACATAGATGCACTATTCTCTCTCTTCTTACATTTCCTATCCTTTTATTTATACACAGAAAATAGGCCTAAACATGGGTAAACCCATGGGCCAAGATCCCATTCCCATTACATATTCTCAAAAACCCAAAAAGGGGGCCGAGATCCCGTCATCTCTGCTTCATCTTACGCTCCTCCTTCGACAGGCTGTCGAAGTCTCAAAATAGGTCAACATGACCAAGAAACTCCCAAAACTTGGTCAAGGGCCAACACTTTGTAAACAACTGTGTTAAAACACTCAGAATTGGAGGATCTAGTCGAGGGTGTTTGATCTTTCAAATCAGATCAACGGTCCTATGACCCCCTTCTCGATCGACGTTCGATATCTTCTTTGGGTCTCCGGACTTATGAGATCTCAAATCTCAAACTTATTTTTCCCAATGGATTTTATCCGAAGGCTATAATCCACTGATGTGTGTCCTCTTTATTTGACGATTAAGGATTACTTCAGATATTTACCTAGAGCTCATAGATCTATGCCACGTCTCCCTTTGATCTGATGGTCATAAATTACTTTGGGTCTTTACCCGAATCTCTCAGATATATGCCAAGTCTCCCTTGATATGATGACCAAGAGTTACTTTGGTTGATCTGATGGTTGAGATTCACTTCGGATTTTCGTCTCTTCGGACTTCGCAATTCTCAAGTCTCAACCAAGAAACTTTCAAATGAATTTCCTAAAGACACTGATCTGACGACTCACTTCCACTTTGGAAATCTGATGCTTGATACTTACTTTGGGTGATATGACGTCTCAGATCTTCTTCGGCTGATTGAACGATTGAGATTCTACTTCATATTTCTGGCTCTTCGAGCTTCAGAAATCTCAATTCTCAAACCTTGGTGTGTTCTCTCTCCTGAGTGTGCGAAGTGCTAAGGCTCGTGCACCTTAATTTGATTAGACGATTGTTGATATATTTCACTATGATCCAATGACCACTGTCACTCCTCCTCGTGAGCTTCTGATTTCTTCCGACTTGGAATATTTATCAGTGTTCAAAGGTTTCGAACCTTTGCTCCTCCTACGAGTCCGACTCTTGGATCTCATCAAAACTTATTAAAAGTTCTATCCCTTCTGAGCTTGATCCTTAAAGGATTTCGATTGCCCATGCACACCTTGTATTCTTGAAATTTTGATAACTCAGATCGAAGGATTTCTTGAAAATAAATTCTTCTCACCCACCTGACGTTCCTCTGTTCTGGTTCTTCGATGCTTGGTCGCTTCTTGATTTTGTGAAATCCTTGCACCTGGTCTAAGTTTCCTTTTCTCTCTCTGAACTCCTCTAAGTCAATCTAAGACTCAATCGACACACTCCTTGCATTTGATATGCACACCTTGCATACGAGTTTCAGAAGAAAAACAATTGAAACTTATCCAGTTTCGTCACAAAATCATACGATCAACTTCTCGAACAATCATACATGAATGTAAATGAACTAAACCACATGCAAAGAATGTCACATTCATTCAATCATACATCAAAATGAACATATTCCAAGATTTGGGACAATTCTGTCTGTTCTATTCATTCATGAAACAATTACATAGTATTGCAGTTCTCCACTGCATCTTTCTTCTATTCTACTATGATCTACTTATCTCTCTCTCTCTGATCTATTCTCTCTATTATATCTATTACAATACAAAAATAAAAATATCTAAGGACTGGCTCCATGAGCTCTCTCGTCCTGTTTGCAACCTATCCTATCAAGCTCTTAGCGGTTACCTACATTGTCCTACTACAATAACTAACAATTATTGCTAGATAAGAGTCATGTTGGATATATTGTCATTGATATCAAAAATCAATGTGATGATCTATTGTTAATGAGAGATGAGATTGTCATTTATGTCAATAGTATATCAGTCATCAAAGATGTCAAACAGTGTGCAGAGATCAATAGTGCAAGCTCAGGAGGAGGAGCGAACAAGAGAAATGAATAGTATGAAGATCAAAGCTTAGAAGGAAGAGCGCATTGCATAGTATATCAGGTAGTAGAATAAATTTGTGATTATTGATGATCACGATAGGATCAACAATGTTCCTATGATAAAATCTTAGGAGGGTTAGCAAACGTAGAGATCAAAACTTGGAAGGAAAAGTGTAAGCTCAACAGTCGTTTGATCAGAGTGAGAAGCCTCATCAGCCGTCCAATCAAGAGGTTGACTGTGTTGATCATCTAATATAATGTGCATAAGTCATATGAGTGACCATTGGATCTGAGCGTCGAGGACCAACAACCATCCAATCCAGTATAACTGCGAAGAGGATAAGACTGAGAGCCATCCTCCAACTTCGCAAAACGTGAAATTATGATAAGATCTGGACCGTTGGATCATAGAGGACTGTGGGCCGTTGATATAGAGTATTTGGATATTGAGAGGTGGAAGAGTTAGGGTTGGCTCATGTTCAAACACCCAACATGTGAAATCATGATAAGATTTGGACCGTTGGATCACAAAGGGCTATGGGCCATTGAACTAGAGTATTTCGGATATCAGGACTTGGAAGAGTCAGGGTTGGGTCACGTTCAAACACCCAACATGCGAAGTCCCAATAATATCTGGACCGTTGGATCACAGAGGGCTATGGGTCGTTGATCTAGATTATTTTGGATATCAAGATATGGAAGAGTCAAGGTTGGCTCACGTTCAAACACCGGACATGCGAAGTCGCGATTTGATCACAGTCGTCGATCAAAGGGAGAATGAGGACTGTTGATTCGAGGAGGACATATGGAAAACCACATCAGTAGACCATGTCAATAATGACATGTGGTGCAATCATACACTGAAAAGTGTCAAGTTGATTCGGCAATTCAGGTACGTGAAATTCACAAATTCGAGTGACACGTGGTAGCTACTCGGCTCATGAAACATCATCAAGTGACATAAGAAGTTAGGTCACTCTGGGATTTTTACCACTGCACTCACCCAATGTCTCGAAGTCCCAAATGCTGGAGACCTGAAGTGGACACGAGATGTCCGATATGAAATATCACTTCGGGAGCATTCCTGATCATTGATCGTGCAGGAGGGTGCGTGTCAACGGATCATGAACTCTAGGAAAAACTACTCCAGGAAAATGCAAAGGAGAAAGGTTTGAGATTGCTGAAGCCCGGAGTCCCGGAGTGGAGGATAGTCGTTGGATTAAAGAGGACACATGTCACTAGATTGTGCACTCAGGGTGAAATGCTCCAGGAGAAAATGATATTTTGAGAATTGAAAGTCTCGAACGTCAAAGTCTCGAAGCGGACATATGTCATCCGATCTGAAAGATCGCTTCAAGAGTGTTCTTAACCGTTGATCATACTACACTGAATTTTGAGGCTTGAGAAATATGAATCCTGGAGACGCAAAAGGATCTCAACTGTTCATCAAGAAAGGGACACGTGTCAGTAGATTGATAGCTTCGGGAGATTGTTGGCCCTTGGGTATGGAAGTAAGAAAATATTAAGGCAGAAAAGAAGGAATGTGAATTGCACGGAAGACACAGTGATTGTTACTAGTTCGAAGTGAGCAGAAGAGCAGAAAAGACAGAGCGGAGCAAGAGAAAGCAAGTTGTTGGATGAGGAGATCGAGGATGATAGATCAGTAAGGAAGATGGATCATGGACAACTCAGCTAGAGGAAAAAACCACTATTGGATTCTTTGGAGAACTGCGTGAGAAGGAAGGAAAGATAGGCTGGGAAAGCCTTGAAAGCGCGGGTCAAGTTGAACTAGGGTTTTAGACACTTAGGTTTCGGCCTAAGACTATCGATGAGTGATTGTAATGTATAAATAAGAACCTAGATGAGGGAAGAGGGGTCATTCTTAGCTTTGTTGTTCGATTATGTGATGAGAATAGATTGCTATTGAGAGAGAAGCATTGTATTGTAAGAGCAATCTGTATTGTAAGATCTTCAACTGGGTGCGAAGATCAACCCTACAGTTGGGTGCACAGGGAGGGGAGAGAAAGAGGGAGAAGAAAGAAGATCTGCTAGCTAAGAGCACATACAAGAATTGTATGCTTCATCTTAATATATTATAAAACACAGTTATGTGGACGTATCCCTAGAGAGAGGGTGAACCATGTATATCTTGTGTTGTGTGTGATTGATGTTGTGTTATTTGTCGTTTGATATACCGCTATTGTATTACTATGTTAGATCTGACAGATAGTTGTGCAGAGTAGATCTAAGCTAGGATTTGATATATAGATGTTGTGTTGTTCTTGTATTGGATCCACTTGGTATTCCCTTTGGTTGTAAACATCTCTGTCATGTAACCCCCCCATAACTACTTCGAGAGAGACTGCATCTGCCTTGTAGGTGTTTCCGAAAGGGCCAATAGTTAGGGCTTGTTGGTGTGCTCTTAGAGCTAAACCTTGAGTCTACCCCTGTGCCAACAAATGGTTCCATTGCCAGGACAAGAATATTCCTGAGGGAATGACTAGGTGGTTTCCATCAAAGACAAAGATTCAGAAGTGGATAAAAGATCAAGAAAAGGACTTCGGTGAAGCCCATAACAAGAACCCTAATCTTAGTACAGAGAATTAGTTAGGAAAATATATCTTTACTGATATACATGAGATTTTCTTTGGAGGAATCCATCATGAGCTATATGAGTGATTAGCTAGGTTAGAAAATACCTAGTTTGAGATCAGATGTAGACCTCCTATGGTTTGGACGTTGGCACTGATCAAGAAGATAAAGAGAGTTGATAATATCGTGTCATAAGCAGTAGATCACTGGTTTGTTAGCACCATTGGAGGGTACATCACTGAGTTTGACGTTGACAGGGTAGAGTCATATATCCAAGCTGAGAGATATTTCTTCAAGGGACCCAGAGAATTTTTTTTACACTTTTTAAAGTTGAAGATCAAGATGCTATTGCATGAGAATAACATATTGAAGACACAGTAGTTGGCCGGATTGGAAAAGGCTAATGTTCAAGAACTTAGACAATGACAATGACACAGAGGCTGGACACATGCGTAGTGGGAGAGCATTTAAAGAATTTCCTCTTACGAACCTATTTAAGAAATACAGGATGAGGGTTTCTACAGTGGAGAAGAGGCAGATATGACAGACAAAGAGCATTCAGAATCCGCTAGGCCAAAGGAAGGGAAAGTTGAAGAACCTCACTGGGAAGAGCCAGAAACTTCAGGAATTGCGCATATTGTTGAAGTAAGTACTATTACTCCTCCTTTTGTTTCATCACCACTAAGAAATCAGAGTAATCATAGTCATTAGAGTGCTCAAAGCACTATCATTAGCAGTCCACCACATACTCAATTAGGAAACTTAGGAATATCTATGGCAGATGAGATGAGGTTACCCGCCTTTAGAGGAGATGGATCTGAATATCCTGATCAACACTGGTTTCTCTGTGAAGTTGTGTGGAGTATTAAGGATATCACCGCCAAAGCTGTTAAATGAGCTCAGTTCAGTACTACCCTAAAAGATCACGCATTGAGATGGTACATGAAATTTGTCCAAGGAGATGCACCTAAACCGTTGAATGCCATTAAGACTGCACTAATTTCTGAATTCAATAAACCTAAGTCAGAATCGCAGTGCATTACAGAACTAAAAGAAATCAAGCAGAAAATAGATGAACCTATGTGGGAGTTTGAATAGATATTTAAGACCTTGATAGGACATCTGAGTTTTCAAATCCCGGATGAGAAAAACAAGGAATGGTTCATTGTTGCTCTCTTACCACACATCAGAGTTTTGTTGATGCAGCAGAAGATTTCTTCATAGGTTGAGGTGTTGGAGATCACCATGAATCTAGAATCAATCCCAATGGGAGAATTCAACTCAGGTATGAGTCAAATCTTGAGTCAACTAACTAGTTTTTCTCTGTAGGTCGAAGATATGAAGAAACACAAGGGAACAGATAAAAGAAAAGACATATGGTGTACCACATGAAAATAAGAAGGCCATGATAAGGAACAACGTCCCCTATTTCATGAATACTTGGCCTCTAGATCTCCAAGCCCTTTGAGGCAAGTCACCCTACCCCGGTGCGAGGTATGTAGAAATAGGCATCACCCTGGTGAGTGCTATTAGATGCAAAAATATGTTCATACACCCACAAATATGTATTGCAGGTTCTATAAGTTCATGGGGCATGATGATTGGGATTGTAGGGCTTATGACCTCCTTCATGAAAGGTCAAGGGATATATACAAAATTCAAGGCGTAGTATAGCAAGAAGGAAACATTACGCAGTATAGTTCTCAAGGAAGAGGAACCTTCAACCCTCGCGGTGGATTTAGAGGAAGAGGATGAGGAGGAGGTATGGGTCGAGGTCGAGGACATATCATTTATCACAACTGCGCAAAACCATGACACTTAGCAAGGAATTGTCAGAATGCTTGTACTACTTGTAGCTACTGCATTTCATTCGAACTTGTTATCGAAGATTGTCCTCGACTACTAGCCAAACTTCAGGAGAGATGAGGACCTCAGCAGAAACCACAAGTGCAACTGATATACTTTGAACCTCGCGGAGAGGACCCTAGAATCACTATTATCACTAGAGGAGATGTTGTTACAGGAGAAGGCAAAGTGACCCAGGGAAAGACTACAGAAGAATCAGAAGTCAGGAAAGTTGCAGAGAAGACCCAAGCTTTTGATGCAAAGAAAAAAAAACAAATCTTTGAGGAGGAAATAAAATAATTCGAGAGGGACCAAGGTTATTCATCAAAGACACGACCATAAGTAAGAGTGTTACACATGATTTTGGTCACTCTGGTGATGTACTCAGGCTCCCACAAGGACTTTTTGCCTGAGAAAAGTGACTATTGTCTTCTTCCAAAAACACATTTTTAAGATGAGTTCACAGGCTGCCTATATTACAGGGTGCGAGAATCCTCCATTCTCACAGGAAACCCACACTTGGGGTGCGAAATATTCGCTGTTTTCTCTATATATAGGGTGAAAACCTATTTTTAAGCTTGGAAAAGAGAAGAGGTCACGAAGGTTCTAGAAGGGAATATTCTAGAAAGTGAGTTGGCATTCGCATGGTTGGCATCCTACTAAATTCTCAGATTTGGTGGGATCATCCTCATCCATTTAACCATCTCTCCTTCTCCTATATATTGAAGGGATTCTCATGGAAAAGGTTAAGAAAGATTGAATGAATAATTGGTGAAAGAATTGTGTGAAGAACCCTGCTTGGATAGAAGCTTGGAGACTCTTTTTGGTCTATCATGTTGTATCATACCTTCTTCATGCAAATGTAGAGCAAGTGTGTGTGTTGGAACCAAGGGTCACTGAAAGGAAGCTTGCGACATCAAGGCAATCCAGTTGTATCTTCTACTTTCATTTAATATAATACAACGACATGTCCATTTCCCATAAAATCACTCTTATTTTATTGCATAACTCCTTGATCATATGCATAGGTTGACATTGAATATACTTTGGTATCTTTACTTTGGTTGGTTTGTGTTGTCTTGGACCTAATTTCACAAGAGCACCGGAGCGAAGCAGGAACAACATAGACCTAAGGTAGCGATATGAAGGTATTTCACTCATTCCTTCTTATTAGTAGATTCAATGACTGCAACTTAGGGAAAGAGTCGTGTCCTGTCCTGTTTTGTTCTAGATCCAGGTGGATCTAGGGAGATATGTTAGTGTCCTCACCTACCGATTTATCCGATAACAAAATTGGTGACTCTACTGGGGATACAACCCATTTTAGTGGTTGTTTCTTGGCCATTTTCTCTTAACCTACCATTTTTCATTCTCAATCAATATCTGAGTCTTGAGGAGACCCTTACAGACTCCCTGGATCTAGAAGTTCCCTCAGAAGTTTTGTCTTTTTTCCAAAATTTGCTTGATTATAGACCTTCTCGCATTGCACTCTTCTATAGCTTACGAGAATCACTGAAGTTCGCACCCTAGTGTTCAGTTTAGTGCAAACTTCTCACAGTTTGCTTGTGTCTAGCCTGCGAGAATCCTTAATTCTCGCATTGTACCCTACTGTCAGCCTACAAACTCACTTGTGAAAATTTTGGAATAAGTCTTTTGTGTCCTCAGATGCCCAGATTTGTTTGTGTGTCTAGGAAGAAATTCTCTGGCTAGTGATTGAATGTTTCTTGACTTCAAATCTCGCGAATGATTAGTTTTTGAAAATCGAAAGCTCTTCTTGATCATTTTTTTTATCAATTTTTACCTCTTGACCTTTTCTTAACAAGGGTATAATCTTCGATTCTCAAATCTGAGTGCTTGTTTAGTCGGGAGCCTTTGATTGGATTAAAAGTTGAGATTAATTGTCCTTTTCAATTGCTTATTACTTGGAAAATTGTTACCCATGTGCATTTGAAGAGACCGGTCTTATTAGTTTGTTATTTTTATCTTCATTGAAAGATTGATTTGGGTGTTTGTTGTGTATTTATTTTTCGTTGGTTGCTTGTCTTTTCTTAGTTCCATCCCTGTTGTTTGGTTTCTAATAAAAAATTAAATACATTTTCTTTTTTAAGCACCCTTGTATTCGAAAAATATTGGCATTCAAGTATTGAAAGACAACGAATAGGGAATTTTCATTGCTCATGATTGTTTGATATTACATTTCAGAGAAGATCATACATCATAGTTCACATTGTTCCAGAAAACTCCTCTTTCCCTCTTGTAAATAGGATTCATCAAACATAAATTTTGTATAATTCATCCTTATTTACACATTGTTGGGTCAAAGTCTCACACAACATCGGTTTCATTTCTGCCTCCTTTATTGTGTAACAACAACCTTTAATAATATTGTGCAACTTTAAAATTTAACTAGTAACATTTTCTAGGGCTCTTTTACACCAACATTAGCTAGGATAGAGCTTTGGAATAGGCAGTGAGACACACTCTCCAAAGCACAAAACACACAATAGCATCTTGTGATAAGGAGTGTCAAATTCCATTTGTAGCATTTTGTCATGGGAAGCCCTTCTCACATAAGGGTCAAACCTAAGGTCGCATCGAGATTGACAAAGTTACTCACCCTGCTTTGTTGATATCGGTGTAGAGATTGCACATATTACGGGGGTCACTTGAAGGTATACCCACAATGATGAGTGGAAGCCTCTCAAGTTGATTTCAGGCTAGATACCCTGCCCTTGAGTGTGGATCAGACTGTTGACTGTTCCCCTAGGCATCATTGTTGTTGGTGGTAACCTTAGTAGCCTACCTTCTTAGAGTCTTACACAATGTGATTGTGAAGGGGTAAGTCTTCACGGTACCTAGAAGCGACGTTGGCCAGACTCACTCGAGCTCCTTGGAGAGTATACTCATGATTATGTGTGGGAGATTGCACCAAGGTGTAAGTCTGTTAAGCAGGTCATCAACGCAACTTTTCCACCCTTGCCCAACCCCTTCTTGTCTCGTCGTCACGACGTTGGATTTCATCACCAACTAGTGACTTCAGAATTAGAAGGTCTTGTTTTCTTGGTTTTGCTTCCAAGATTTTACTAGCGCATGCTGTTTGTTTACCCAAGTTTTGGCCATAGAATTTCTTTCGTAAGATTCTAACTCGATCACAATTGACCCTCCACGTCATTCACGTAGAATGCAAGGCTTACCCCCAGAAGATTTGGAAGGTTCTCAACGCTTTCCTACCAACTCACCGGAGGGCTCTCCTCAATAGAGTGAAGTCCAAGACGTTTCCACTCCACAAGTGGAAAGAACTAACTCTCTAGAATGGTTCCGAATTTCCAATTCTTGAGAGGACTTCTGACTTGCCCCTGACTCCGGGAGGCGTATTGTGCGAGTGAATTCTTCTGGAGATATAGTTTTTCAGTCTTCTGGATCGCCAACCAGACCTTTCACAGGACCTGAGGGTCAAGATCCTTTTTGGACTACTAACATTTTTAGACGGTATCTCTTTGGCTCAGGAGCACGCATTGATATCACTGTCACACCTGAGCTACTCGAAACATCTAATCCAGATGCAATACCTTTTACTACTGCATATTATTTTCCTAGTACAGATGCTCCGCCATCCGACCACATCTTGACTATCCCCCTACAAAAGATCCATTACATAATGGTCCCAGATACTATGAGTCCTTGCACTGGGACTACAGTGGCTAGCCAAGCCTTTTGGTTGTGGAGCCTGATTATCTTCCTGATTCAGAGGTCTTTTACTTTCATTCATATTTATACCCCATGAAGTATTTACACCCCAGAAGTATGAACACTCTTTCACGCGGGGGAGTGCAGAGGGGGGGTACCCCCTCTGCGGGGTCCGGGAGAGCTATCCCTCGGCTGTGTGGTCAAGCGGGCCCCCAATGGGAGTTCGGGGGCAAAGCCCCTGAAGGAAAAAATGTTTTGTAAATGTATATTGTAATTTCATTGTAAATCTGGACCGTTCATTATAAGGTCGCAGATCTAACGATAGAGATGACGTTAGGGTTTTTTTTCCTAGAAGGCAACCCTATTTTATGAGGGAAATGTATTACGGCTATGCATGATGGCGAATGTTGTATTATGAGATAGGAGACTGTGAGAGAAATAAGAGGAAGTTATATCGGGTTTGTTGTAGGTTGTATCCCTTCATATGCTGGATAATAATAAAGGAAGGACCTGACAATTTCTCTGGTGGACGTAGCCCACACCGGGTGAACCACGTAAATCTTTGTCTCTATTGTATTGTGTATCTTCTGTGTTTTGTTTCTGCATTTGTTTTATTTTATTGCTCCATGGTCCCGTTTTTCTAACAACTGGTATGAGAGTGAAAGGTAACTCGCAGGAAAAGAGGGTTCCTGGTTCGAGTGGGAGCAATGTCGGAAGATGGAAAGTTTAGGGTC
>SNQJ01S0155012.1:0-10788 GCA_010110895.2 Picea sitchensis
GATCCCATCGGGTAATTCAATCTCGTAAGCATTCGCCCCAAATTTCTTCAAGACCTTACATGGTCCGATTTTCTTCATTTTTAGTTTATTATATGTTCCTCTCGGGAACCTTTCCTTTCTCAAATGTGCGAGGATCAAATCACCAACTTCAAATTGAAGTTGTCTCCTATGTTGATCTTCTTTGCGCTTATGTTCCTGGATCGAACTTTGCAATCACTCCTTCACCTGGTTGTGAAGTTCCTTCATCGCCTCTGCGAAATCTTCTGCACTAGCACTCCTAATCACAGTATGTTCTGAATCTCTCAGCTTAGAAATTCCTCTTGTTTGCATGCCATAGACAATCTGAAATGGACTCTACCCCGTGCTTCTGTTAACTGAGTCGTTATAAGCAAATTCCTCCTGTGGTAATATGTTGTCCCACTGGCTGTGGTGTTTTGTCACCAAGCTTCTCAGCAAGTCTCCCAAACTTTTGTTCACCACTTATGTTTGTCCATCCGTCTGAGGATGATAAGCTGAACTAAATGACAAGTTAGTCCCCGGCTTCTTCCATAAGGTCCTCCAAAAGTGTCCTACAAACTTAGTGTCTCGATCCGAAACTATGATCCTTGGTAAGCCGTGAAGTCGAACGACTTCTTTGAAAAACAGATTCGCAATGTGAGTTGCGTCACTAGTTTTCTAACATGGAATGAAGTGTGCCATCTTGGAAAATCTATCCACCACCACAAATATTGAGTTGAACCCTCTTTGTGTTCTTGGCAACCCCAATATGAAATCCATGTTGATTGCATCCCACGACTTCTCAGGTATGGGTAATGGTTGATAAAACCATGCGTTTTGTCTCTTCCCCTTCGAATGCTGGAAAATTTTTCATCTGTCCATGAATTTCTTGACGTCTGCTTGCATTCCCAGCCAGAAATATGACTCATTCAATTTTGTGAACATCTTGTCATGACCAAAGTGCCCAGCCAATCCTCCACTGTGTTTCTCCTTCAGTAAATTCTCTCTCATGGAGCATTTCGGAATACAAAGTTGATTACCTTTAAAAAGTAACCCTTCCTAGATCATGTATTTTGCCCATTGGATTCTGTCTCCGAGAATTGGATTCTCAGCTGCTTCATACGCCTCCTTAAAATCTAGATCATCTCTGTACATGTCTCTGAGATCATCAAAACCCAATGTTTTGACTTTGAACTCCTGTAATAGCAAACACTTTCTGCTCAAAGCATCAGCAACTTTGTTAGCAGTACCAGAAATATGTTTAATCACAAGAGTGAAATTTTGCATATATTCAACCCATTTTACATGTCTTTGATTCAACTTTTCCTATTGAGTCACAAATTGCAAAGCATGATTGTCATTGTATAAGACAAACTCCCTAGGGATCAAGTAATGTCTCCATTTCTTCAATGCATGTATAATAGCATAGAACTCCTTATCATAAGTGGAGTATTTCACTTTCGCTTCATTCAGCTTCTCGCTGAAGTATGATATCGGCATGTCTTCTTGACTCAAGACTGCCCCTATTGCAAATCCACTTGCATCGCATTTCACTTGAAATGTATTTTGGAAATCAGGAAACACTAGAATTGGTTGTTCCATAATTTTCTTCTTCAACAAATTGAATATTTTCTCAGCCTCTTCCATCCAGTGAAAAGACTTGTGTCTCTTCTTCACTGTGTCCATCATCGGTGCACTAATCCCACTGAAATTTCTAATGAATTTCCGGTAGAAACTAGCTAATTCGTGAAAACTTCTCACCTCAAAGATATTCTTCGGTGATGGCCAATTTTTTATTACCTCCACCTTATCTAGATCCTTCCTCAACTTATCTGCAAAAATAACGAACCCCAAATAAATGAGTTCTATCTTCATGAATGAGGACTTCTTCATGTTTATTAAAAACTTCTCCTATTGTAACCTTTTCATTACTGTAGTTAAGTGTTTCAAATGTTTTGCCACTGTTTTACTGAAAATCAGTATGTCATCCAGATATACGATAACAATTTTTCCGATGAACTCCCTCAAGACTTCGTTCATCAACCTCATGAAGGTACTCGACGCGTTTGTTAAACCAAATGGAATAACAAGCCATTCATACAACCCTTCATTAGTCTTGAATGTTGTCTTCTATTCATCGCCTTCCCTCGTGATAACCACTTTTCAAATCAATCATCAAAAAAAAATTTGCTCCACTTAAGAAATCCATCAGATCATCCATCCTTGGCAATGGAAATCTGTACCTGATGGTTATCTTGTTAATTTCCCTCGAATCAGTACACATCCTCCAGCCTTCGTCTTTCTTCAGACTGAGTACTGTCGGAACAACACATGGACTCAAGCTTTCTCTGACCAACCCTTTGTCCAACAAATCTTGGACTTGTCTTTTGACCTCTTCATTCTCCTGCGGCATCAATCTATATGCTACTTTGTTTGGTAAACTAGATCCCGATATGAGATCGATATGATGACTCACACTTCTAATTGGTGGCAACAAATGAGGTAGTTCGTCCACTACTATGTCAGCGAACTCTTCCAGTAGTTCCTGAACCTCTTCTGGTAAATCATCTACTCTTGTGCTGGTCAAAACAAATCTAGGCTTCCTGACCAAAATGAATTGTGGATCCTCCTTCTTCTTGACCTATGTAAGAAGTTCCTTCCCACTCATGAGAAGTATAGTGTTACTTACTTCAGGTGTCACCTCCTTATCCTTGATTGGAAGCAACATGTGAGTCCTCCCATTCTTCTCTAGGGTGTATGTGTTCATTCTCCCATCATGAATCACATTCCTGTCATATTGTCATGGTCTTCCAAGCAATAGATGACAAACATCCATGGGAATAACATCACAAAGTATCTTATCTTTATATCCTCCTATCTTAAATTCAACTAAACATTGTTTAGTGTCAGTTACCTGATGTCCTTTTTGTAGCCATGAAACTTTGTATGGGCTTGGATGATCAATCGTCTCCAGCTCCAAATTTTCTACCATCTCCGTTGAAACGAGATTATCTGTGCTACCACTATCCACAATGACCTTGCATACCCTATATTTGGTATTGCAAGCAGTCTGAAAAAGTCAGTTTCTTTGGACTGAACTCTCCACCTCCTTCTCTGGTGTCAAAAGAGCTTTTCGCATCATCAGCAATCTTCCGCCTTCAACATCTTCTGCCTCAATATTTCGCCTCTGCGCTTTAGCGATGTGAGTCTCTGCACCTTATTTCTTTTTGTCTAGACACTCATAAGACTTGTGCCCATTCTTTCTACATGTGAAGCATGTTATTACTCCACCTCTTCCTCTTCCTCTACCTCTGGTACAAGGAAAAATATTATTATCAGCATAATCTCCTCTCTGTTCTGTATGTTTCCCTCTTTGTTTAGCATATTGCCCTCACTGTGAGCTTCCACCTTTCTCAGTTCGAGTTTGAGGTTTCTTCTAGTCCTCCTTGGGTTTCTGATTTTTATCCTGGGCAACTGATTTGCCTTTGGGCTGACTTCTACCTTGGCCTCTTTGACCCTGCTTTTGGCTCATCTTCTCTTCAGCTTTTAGAGCCATCTGATAAGCATCTTCCACCATTCAGATGGTCATCATGCTCATCTTATCCTGAATGACATATCTCAGGCCATTCATGTACCTGGAAACTTTTTCATCATCTCTTTCTCGATGACCTGCCCTGATGTTCAGCCTGTAGAATTCTTCAGTATATTCTTTCACTGTCATCAACTTCTGTCTCAAGTTTTGCATTCTTCAAAACAGAGTAATTTGATAATCCCTGGGGATGAATTTCGCCTTCATCTTTGCGATCATCCTATCCCAACTCTTGATCTTCTGCTTGCCCTTGCAGCATCTGTCAGCTTGTAGCTCATCCCACCACAATGTTGCATGTCCATTTAATCTCATGACAACATGTTTGACCTTATTGTCCTCTTCGACATCTTCATAGTCAAAATATGTGTCCAGAGCTTTAATCTAGTCTAGAAGCTCCTCTGCATCCAAATTTCCCTCATAAACTGGAATGTCCATTTTCGCTCTGGCACCCATTCTTGCAATAGCCCTAATCAGGTGTTCATTTGCTGCATCTTCAGCTGCAACTTCTTCCCCTTCATGTTCAACTTCATTATCACTTTTGGAATCACTAAGATCCCCAGCACCGACTGTGTGCCTCTGTGTTGTCTCCATGTCTTCAAGTCTGGCGCGTAGATCATGCATCTCTCTCTCCATGGCTGGATCAGGCATTTGCCTACCCCTTCTTCTCAGCATTTCCCTATCCTCTGGTGGATCGGGTGTTTTCCTATCCCTTCTTCTCAGAATCATGGTGAATTCTCCTTTCCCTGCTACAGAAAGAAAAGAAACCTTTATGTTCTCTGATACCAAGTGATGATGCAGCCCTCCCAACCCGTAGGTCGGAAGTCCACGTACACAGGATCGTTCTTCTTCCACTGGCCCAAAGAGCTCTCAACAATTGGCTCTTCAATTTCCCTTTCGGGAAATATGCACCCACAAATAACTTCAAGAACTTTCCTCCTTTCTACTTCGGGAGATCGAAATTCGCGATTTCGCGAATCCGGTGGTCAAGCGCCTTGTCTCTCAATCTCCGAAACCCGAAAACAGTCAACACTTGACCTTTTCCTTGCCAATTTTGGATTTGTCCTTATCGTGATTTCGAGAGTTGCAATGTTAAGCAACTCATCCCCTCGACCCCCGAAACCTGAATTTCTAAGACTCTGATGTGCTCGCAAGGTTGACTTTTCAACAACTCTTCATTCCATCGGGATTTCAAACTTCGCGATTTTTCAAATCCTGATGCGAAGATTTCGGGACTTCACCCCACGAAACCCCAAAATGGTCAACGAAATTGACTTCTTTGTTGATAGTGCGCCACCTGTCCACCCTGCTGATTCCTATGGCCCACACACTCCTTTCGGCCCTTCGGAACTTCGCACTTTGTGATTTCGCGAGTCCTAATGCAAAGATTTTGGGACTTCAACTCACGAAACTCCGAAATAGAAATCCACGGGTAAAATGAATGGCTCCTGTTGGCTTGAAATATATGGTTCTAATTCTCCTGAGCTTGAACCCCTTGAAAACACTCACCGTAACTCCCCTGCTTCTCTGTGATATCTAATGGCTCACGGGACTTCGTGAATTCTCCACAGAGAATTCCAACCGTCCGTCTCTTCCCTTGATATTTTCTGCATGACTAAACAAAGTATCTCTCTCCGTGGAACTTGTCCTACTGCGGCATGATGTCGCTATCTTCCTTTTCAGTATTTCAAGGTACTTGGCCTCTTGCCTCCCTTCGACCACTTTGAAGGTTCAAATCCTTCTGAGTTTTTCCTCGACTTCAAGTCTTTCAGAAAAACTCCTACTCACACTCCTTGCGGCAAACCTTCAAACACCTTCAAGTGTTGAGCTCCCTTCGACTCTGCGCACACCTACAGTAGCAGTCTCTCAACAAGTCATTCAGGTTACAAAACTTGAACCTCTACTCAGCCTGTGCACACCTTTCACGACTTCTATGCTCAACTTGTACTTCTGTGTGAATGAGAACAAAAGCTACGCTATCTGAGCTTTCAGAGACAAACCTCTGAACCCTTTGTCAACGCACTCCTTGCAGACAATTCAACTAAACTCCTTGTAGTAACTCTTGCTCAGATAGAGAAACAATTGAAACTCATTACGTTACCCTTTCCTCTCAGATTTCAAACATTCAATAAGAAATCATTCATACATGGTATAAAAGCAATTGCATGACAGAAAGAGTAAAAAATTCATGAGCATAAACATTCAAAAATGCACACACAGAGAATAATTTAACACCATGAGTCTGAATCAAAGCCTTCTTGTATTAATCCAGAACTTCTGTACATGGAATTCAGCTACACAGCTCTTTTCTCCTTCTCTTTTATGCTCTATGCTCTCCTCTTTTTTACAATACACAATGAGGGTGTCTATATCCCATTTCCCTCTCTCATTCTAAACTTTCTAATATACACATTAAATTCTATATACTTGCATTAACTATTATAAATGTCTTCTACCTACTAAGGACGAGAGCGGATCGCTCGAGGTCCATTTACATTTTACAAGTGTGCCTCCACTTGATGACTTCATTAATATTTCAAGACGTTTTCAAAATTCGCGCTGAGCACTTTTCCAGATGTCTTTTATCACTGCGCTGGCTCGCTTGAGATGCTCTTGCATCACTTAAGATGAAAAATATTGGACCGTGAAAGGTCATAAGGAAATTTAGGGCAAACGCATATGAGATTGAACTACCAAATGGGGTCAGAATCTCACCGATATTCAATTTTGTGGATTTGTACCCTTACAGAGCTGAAGAAGCATGAGCAAAAGATGAACAAGAAAATATTCAATGGAAAAAAAAATGTCTGTAGCTGAAAAGCCATAGATAGAAAGCATAATTGATAAGAGGATTAGCAGAAATACCAAGAGAAAAGAGTATTTTGAATACTTGGTCAAGTGGAAAGGGCATCCAGTTGAAGATGCTAGCTAGGAGAATGAAGTAGAAATTCAAAGGCATGGACAAACCGTGCAATAGCTCATGAACAGGAGTTCATGAAAATTTTCAAGTGAGGGAGTACGATGCAGGAGAATCGTATAAATCCCAAGCGCATACCTAAATCCAAGGAGACAGTTGGACGCATATATGTAATTTGAACACATTTTTGTGAAAACATTTTGAAATTTAAAATCTGAAACATTAATGTAATGGACAGGAGGAAAGTGCAGTTGCATTAATATCTTGAAGATCCAAACTGATTTTGGAGCGTATTTTCCTATACGCGGATGTACTAGGCATTTATGTATGTTAAATGTAAGTAGGTAGATTTAAATGATAGATTAGACAGTTTTATAATCTTAGGAGGGAAAATGGAGGATAGACACCCTCACCCTTTTATCTTTGTATCATAATTCAGAATTTCGTAAGTTGTAGAGCTGCAGAGGAGAATAGAAGAGCACAGAGGATTTTTGTGCATTTAGTTGTTATTTGCCATGTACAGGAGCACTGGAATTAATAGAAGAGATCTTTGATTCCAAATCTATGTGTGTGTGGTGGTTATTAGAATCACCTGTTAAATGGTATGTTGCAGGCTATTTATGTTCTTTGTATGCATTTTGTTTTAATGTTATGTGTGTGTGCATGCTCTAGAATTCTATGGTGAATGTTTGAGCTCTGGACAAAGGGAGAATGAGTTCCAATTGTTTCTCTTTCTGAGAAATCCTGCAAAGAGTGTAGTGGAGGGTCCGCAAAGAGTGCGTCGACCAGGTTGTGGATTTCATCTCAGAACTCTCAGGAAGGATTCAAATTGTGTCTTTATAGGCAGGAATGCTAGCAGAGCATAGAGTCGTGCAAAATGTGTGCAGGTTGGGAGAAGGGAATGAATTTCTTCAAACTCACAGAGGAGTTGAATAATTCTTTGTTGCAAGGAGTGCACATTGCTTCCCTCAAAGGATAACCATGACTTATCTCTAAGTGTGCAAGATTTGTGCATAGAGAAGGCTTGAAGCCTAGAATTCTCCAAGGAAAGGTCGAAGTCCCAGACAATCGATTTCATTTGAAGGTCACAGAGGGCAAGTGAAGGTCAAATTGGATCGAAATCAAGAAAGGAATAGGTCTAATCACCTTTGCCAAAGTTTAGATTCAAAGGTTGTTAAGGACAGAGGCGGACGGTCTAAATTCTCCATGGAGAACTCGCAAGATCACGAGGACCGTAGGATTGGAAGGAGTTGCAAGGTGGTTAGAGGCCAGAGGAACCCATCTCCCAGGAGCAAAGGATCAACGTGAGCCATTGATCGCAGCTTACCTCACACCGTTGGATCATGTCATGAATTCAATTTTTGTGAGTTTGGATGGCAAGCCAAATTCTTGGTCGATCCAAGTCCCGAGTCACAAAGTGTAGGGAAAAAGATCCAAGCCATTGGATCTTGGCCACAGGAGAACCATTGGACCAAACCCCGCGTGGTATCGCATTTCAGGGGTTCAAAGGTTGGGAAACATTGTCGAGCGTCGAGGGCTCATGCGGACAGGTGGCACATCCCATAAGCGGATACCATGTGGTTGACAGGTGTCTCAAACATACAGCGCGCAGAAAAAGTCAAAGTGGGTGACAGGTGGCGTACACGCGTCACTGTGGAGGAGTCAACACCCTGTTGACTTATCGCATTTTAGGGATTCGCAAGGGAGGAGAATGAGTGTTCAGCACTCCAACTCGTGAAGTCACGAGTTGCGAGAGGTGCTAGATTTAAGCTCTAGACGGAGGTCACTTGTAAAGGCATTGATGAGAAGGATCCATACCCGTATCGCATCTCGGGTATCGGAGGTTTGGAGCAAGAGGATTCAAGAATCTTCTACTCTCCAACTTGCGAGATCACGAGTCACGAAAGGAGATTGCGCTAAGGCCTTGGTCGTGGTCTCTCTTCCAAGGGGATGAAGAAATGGGGCTTATCCCTTACACCCATTCAGAGCTTCACATCTGGGATGTTGCAGAGAGCGGTGGCATTGTGTTGAAAGCGCCGAACTCGTGAGACCCAAAAATCCTTCGCGGTCTTAATCAAGGGTTTTACTTAACTCTTGTCATGGTTTAGATAAGATCCTGCATGGATCTTGGCCTGAGGGTCGGGGGTCTGCACCACTCCTGCATTTCCTTTAACATAGACCTATCTAGCACACCTTCACAATTTTGAAGGGAAATTGAGCCAACACCAGTAGGATAACTAAATAAAATCTTTCCAAAGGCTAAACCTACATCTTGTAAGACCACTACCACTTCTACTAGGGTTTTATATTTCAATGGAGATACTTTTAAAACAACACCCTTGATCCCATTACCACTTAATACAACCTCCTTTTTTGTGATTTAGTTGTATAATTTAGACAATTTCACACATGAAATCAATAACCCCAATGCTATGATAATTCCCTACAAACTCGGTCATGAAAAAATCATTGTTATCCCAATGAATAGATCTTTGGGTGGATAACCACCATACAAATATTGATTCCAAAAATATTTTTATCCATTTGACTCCCATATAGATTTTCTCCATATTGATAGCCTACTTTAAAGCATTTTATTTGATATAACAACACTGACACTAATACATAATCACCAACTTTACTTATTAGAGACAAAGATGGTTTATGCACAAAAATATACCCTTGTTGAATTACAACACCAATTTGTATCCTTTGAATAGTGTCCCATACCTTTCCCTTTGGAATTGACTTTAAATCATTCTTATTTGAACCTAAAGAACCCAAATTTTCTTCCAATTACCAACCATTTGAGGCTGGAAAATCATCTTTGATCGGAGACATGAAAAATTGGATTTCATCCCATGGATCTTCAAAATAATCCAAGGCGTCATCATATGAAGTGACAACAAACACTCACATTTGATAACCCTAAAATCATAGTGAAATCAACCAACCACATTAATCTTTTATGAACATGTCCACATATTTCAATCTCCTCAGCTAGATGAATGAGGTAGTGCTCCCATGCATGAAGAATATTGAAAATAAATGCCTTTTCTTTTCACATTAGATGAGGATTTTTTCTCTTCTAGTACTTGACATCTTATTGATGTATTTCCTTAGATTACAACCACCTACATGTAACAAGAATATATATATATATATATATTCAAAGGATAATCATATGATGGTATTGATTTCAACTAAATATAACTAACTGTGATATTTGAATTTTATCTTATGACTTACCTCATGTTGAAATATATAGTTGACACTGAGAGGGGGGGGTGAATCAATGTCTGGAACTTTTGACTGTTTTTCACACTTTCATTGATTAACTGAATAATATATATGTTTTTCAATTAATTATTCATAAACATGTATAACAAAAATTGCATGAAGTAGATAAAATATATTTCTTTTATTTAACTTTGAATGAATACAAATTAAACCAATCCTTTAATATCTTCAACTTTAACTTAATATGAGAGATCCAATTCTCTGATACAAGACCCAACTTGTAGTTCTTAGATCCAACTAAGAAATGAGGAATCCAACCCTCATAACAGGACCCATCTTGTTGATCTAAAATCCAACTGAGATGTGAGGAATCCAACCCTCATAAGAAGACTCATCTTGTAAATAGGCACCAACCTGATAGAATGAACTTCCATTCAATACATTATATATACATATATTTAATCCACCAAGGCACTCTAAGATTCACCACTACTTCTGGTTTATATAGTATTTCAATAGGTATAGGATTGAACCATTGTGTCTTTTGACATGAACCATTGCATCTCTTCATTTAATTTAACATAGATAATCTTCTCCTTTTATTCATTAATTTATCGTGTAAGTTTCTCAATTAATTAGAAGATTAATATTGATTCAAATTTCATCTACATGAGATAATCACGGGTATGGATCAACTCCTTATAATGTTCCCATGCTTATTTTGCATCCCTAGTTCTTCAACAGATCATATTTGAGCTTTTACTAGCTCTATGTACTATTATGGAAATTACTTCACAGGTCCCTAACTATTCAAAGAAATCAAATTCTACAAAGGAAATTTCTTAAACCCACTTCCCTTTGTGATCATGGGCTCAAAACCACGAGCTTAGCTATTTCAAACATTTTTATGTTAGAACTTTTCTCCTTCTGCCCTTATTCTTATACATGAGACCGTATTCAAGTGTCCAAGGGCTTAGTTACTTCTAGCCCCTTTCGCTCCTTATTATTTTTTTACCTTATCACATGATCGGTGTTGGATCTAGGTTCT
>SNQJ01S0155012.1:10838-22510 GCA_010110895.2 Picea sitchensis
GACTTACCTCATGTTGAAATATACAGTTGACACTGAGAGGGGGGGTGAATCAATGTCTGGAACTTTTGACTATTTTTCACACTTTCATTGATTAACTGAATAATATATATGTTTTTCAATTAATTATTCATAAACATGTATAACACAAATTGCATGAAGTAGATAAAATATATTTCTTTTATTTAACTTTGAATGAATACAAATTAAACCAATCCTTTAATATCTTCAACTTTAACTTAATATGAGAGATCCAACTCTCTGATACAAGACCCAACTTGTAGTTCTCAGATCCAACTAAGAAATGAGGAATCCAACCCTCATAACAAGACCCATCTTGTTGATCTAAGATCCAACTGAGATGTGAGGAATCCAACCCTCATAAGAAGACTCATCTTGTAAATAGGCACCAACTTGATAGAATGAACTTCCATTCAATACATTATATATACATATATTTAATCCACCAAGGCACTCTAAGATTCACCACTACTTCTGGTTTATATAGTATTTCAATAGGTATAGGATTGAACCATTGTGTCTTTTAACATGAACCATTGCATCTCTTCATTTAATTTAACATAGCTAATCTTCTCCTTTTATTCATTAATTTATCGTGTAAGTTTCTCAATTAATTAGAAGATTAATATTGATTCAAATTTCATCTACATGAGCTAATCACGGGTATGGATCAACTCCTTATAATGTTCCCATGCTTATTTTGCATCCCTATTTCTTCAACAGATCATATTTGAGCTTTTACTAGCTCTATGTACTATTATGGAAATTACTTCACAGGTCCCTAACTATTCATAGAAATCAAATTCTACAAAGGCACTTTCTTAAACCCACTTCCCTTTGTGATCATGGGCTCAAAACCACGAGCTTAGCTATTTCAAGCATTGTTATGTTAGAACTTTTCTCCTTCTGCCCTTATTCTTATACATGAGACCGTATTCAAGTGTCCAAGGGCTTAGTTACTTCTAGCCCCTTTCGCTCCTTATTATTTTTTTACCTTATCACATGATCGGTGTTGGATCTAGGTTCTCTGGTACTTTGGCCTTCGGGATTATATCCTTTTCAATCCTTGTATTCTTTCGTAGTTGTTACCTTCCAGAGTGGTTACATATCATGCTAGCTAATCCAATGGTTAGAATTACTCCTGAAGGTCTCATATTGACGGTCTAGTCTAATCCTTGTGCATTCATTGAACTTTGTCTTTTAGATGATCAATGAATCTGACTTAATATTCAGTTGAGGTGGATGGTTTTCATCTACTCCAGAACTTCAGAGATTCGTGACTCTGAGACTCCGAGTTACTAGAACTCTGAAGTAGTTCAATTCCTATGGAGGTTTACCTAATGAATAAGTCATAAAACGACGGTGATCGCTTGTTGTCGGTTAACACCTCATGCTTCTTCCACTATGTTTGATCAATGGTCAAGAATTCTCTCGAATTAGATCAATGATTAACGTTATTTTGTGATTATAACCTTCGATGATTAACTGATAAAAGAAGCTTGGATATCCACGAAGCTAGTCATCTCGGAGAGATGTGGCCTACTAACGTCACTTAAGATGACGTGGAACCTAATTATATGTGCCACATGTCACCCTGATTCATGAATTTGAAGGTCCTTATGTGCCACATCAACCTTGACATTTTTTACTACCTGATTGGGACATGTGTCATCTTTGTCTCCTGCCACATGTCTCCCTCCTAGATCATATATTTTCACTTTGTGGCTTTGGTAATTGTGGCTTTGGTAATTGTGGCTCTTGGAGTTTTTCACTTTTATATCAACCTTCGATCATCGTCGAAGTGTCAAATATGTTTTTCCACCTTTTGATCTTTCCTTGTCTTGATCTAACGATGTCTGTTTACTCTGAAACTTCGTTCCTTTGGCCCTACTTATCCTATCCTTCCACTACTTCATCCAACGGTTGAGAATGGTCCCGAAATGAATCAAAATTTAGCATTACTTCCGGACTTCAGGATCTCAAGGCTTACCCTATCCTTCCACTTTATGTCAATCAACGGTTGACGAGATTTCCCAAATCTTCCTTTGATCCGATGGTTGATGGGAGTTAGTGACTTCGGGGCTTCAACCTTCGAGTATTCCTACATGATTCAGACTTCTTTTTATCGGAGTGGTCAGCATCGGAGTTGAATACTTGATCCAACAGTTGAGAGCTCACACGTAGGGATCTTATATCGACGATATACATGATTTTGATTACTCTGGGACTTCGGTATATTATGGCTTACCATGTCCTTCCACTAAAATTAATCGGATGGTTGAGAATTCACTCAAAATCCCTCCTTGATCTACCGACTGACGGGATTTCATGACTTTGTGATCCTGCCTTGTCTCCAATGTTCACCAAAGTGGTGAAATGGAAAAGTGCCAAAGCTCTTTTGTCTGCTACTTGATCCAATGGTCCAAAACTGACATGAATTTTCTCCATGAGATCTAATGGTTGGCGTTCAATTCACAATTTTGGAGGTTTCAATACTTCATGTCTTATGGGGTTCATTTATCATGTCCTTCCACTTGGTTCTATCTGACGATAAGGATAGATCCCGAACTGATCTAACGGTTGTGATTACTCCTGAATTTTGAATGGACAAATAGGATTCCACAATCCTTCACAAGGGATTATTCTATGTACACTTTGTCTTAATAAAAGTAACATAATAACGAGAGCCACCAAGAGATGATACCTGAGTTGGTCCCCATACATTTGTATGCACAAGCTCTAATCTTTCACTCTTCTTTCTTTTCAGACTCTGAGAAATCTTATTCTCTTTTGTTTTCCATAAACACAATGCTCACAAAAATCCAAATCAATTTTTTTAAGATCTGGAAACAAATTTATTTTGTGAATTATCTGCATCCCCTTCTCACTCATGTGTCCAAGCCTATGATTCCATTGTGTTGTATCCACTCCTGCATAATCTAAAGATATATAAGAATCTATATTACCAATACATAAATACAATGTATGTACCTTCTCTCCTTTTGCTATCACTAATGATCCTTCGGTTAACTTCCATGCCTTATCTGTAAATATGGATATACATTCTTCAATTTCCAACTTCCCTGTTGAAATTATACTTTTACTTAGATCTAGAACATGTCTTACCTCTTTCAACAACCATTTGTTTCCATTATTTTTCTTTATTTGTACCTTACCTATTCCAATAATTTTTCATGGTGCATCATCACACAAACGAACATGTCCAAAATCACCTTGAACATAATCTAAAAAATGTTTCCTATGGGGTGTGGCATGAAATGAAGCCCCTAAATCTACTACCCAAGACTCATAAATATTACCTACAGAAAGAATCAAAGCATCTTGTAACACATCACCTGTTACATTTGCTTCCTGATTTTTCTCCTGTTGTCCATCTCTTTGTTTCTTTGGAGCTCTACAGTATTTCTTCAGATGTCCTTTCTTCCCACAATTCCAACACTCTATCTTTCCCAGTATGGATTTGGATCTTCCCTTCCTATAATTCTCGCGGTTCCCTAAGCCCTTTCCTCTATCCTTTTTTCTTCAGTTGTTCTCCATCTTTAACACATTACCTGATTTCTCACCTGTGATTTTACATCGCATTTCCTCACTAAGGATAACACCAACAACATCATCAAAATGTAGATTGTTCAAACCATAGATAGAGTTACATAAATCCATGACCAAGCTATTCCAGTTTTCTAGTAATGAGCACAGGATGAGAAGATCCCTGACCTCATCATCAAAGTGCACTTTTATAGAACTTAGTTGATTAGGAGCTGTATTAAATTCATTTAAATGATCTGCAACATACCCACCTTCTGACATTTTCATATTAAATAATCGATTCATTAGAAATACCTTATTGGAATTTGAGGGTTTTTCATATAGTTTAGCCAATGCGTCCATCAACTCCTTCATTGTATTTTCTTTTGAAATATTGAAAGCCACCAATGTTGTCAGGCTCAACCATATAATTCCTAGTGTGTTTCTGTCAATAACCTCCTATTCTTCGTCGTTCATGGTCGTCGGCTTCTTTTTTATTCTGCCCAATGTAGGAATAGATCCTTCTGATATAAATAATCTTCCATCTGCATCTTCTGTAATTGGTATTTTTGGTCATTAAATTTCTCAACCCTAAACTTTCCATCTTCCGCCATTGCTCCCACTCAAACCAGGAACCCTCTTTTCCTTCGAGTTAACTTTCACTCTGATACTAGTTGTTAGAAAAACAGGATCATGGAGCAATAAAATAAAACAAATGTGGAAATAAAACATAGAATATACACAATACAATAGAGACACAAATATATGTGGTTCACCTAGTGTGGGCTACATCCACCAAAGAAATTTCCAGGTCCTTCCTTTGTATTATTATCCAGCAAAATGAAGGGATACAACCTACAAGACACCTGTTGTAACTTCCTCTTCTTTCTCTCACAATATCATCTCTTAGAATAAAATATTCGCGATAATACATAGCCGCAATACAATTCGCTCATAAGAAAGAGTTTCCTTCTAGGGAAAAAAAACCCTAAAATAACATCTACCATCAAATGTGCGACCTTATAATGAATGGTCCAGATTGACTACGAAATTACAATATTTTACAAGGCAATTTTTCCAAAAAAAAATATTTTGGGGCGCTGCCCCCAAATCCCTTGCCAGGGAGGGGGGGATAAAAAAAAATTGTTGCCCCCCTAGAACCCCCTGGTGACATTTGTGGGGGGGGAATCCCCCCCACACCCCCTCATAAGGGAATGGGGTCCAAGCATAGCTCAAACAAACCTATGAATCGAGAAGATAATCAGGCTCCAAAACCGACACCTTGAACTCCATCAACTCATCTAAGTTCTTCCACTTGTTTGCATACTTTCTCTCACACCCGAGAGCCTTTGAATCATAGATCTCCACTTCCCTTCAAATTCGCTTACTCCACTCACACTTTCAAAATGATCCTGACATAACTATTTATATGAGCACATACCAAAGTGTTTGTACATAAAAATATATTTCTCATCAGGTTGGCTTCAGATCTCTGTCAAATCAGGCTAAAACATTGCTTTGAATCCAACACAAACCCTTTTATTTCACACCATGTGATCTCAAACCACCCAAAATAAATTTTATGCTAAAAACTATTAGATAATTTCCTCAGTTAAATTTCAACTATTGATTTCATTTTTTCTATTGGTTGATTGGTACCATCGAGGCTTGAAACACACAATGCACCCCTAAATTCTCAACAGTCATCTGATCAGATCCCTGAAAAAATCATGACCGTCGATCTATGATTGATTTCATTGGGACCACTGGGTCTATCAGGTCATTGCATTAGCCAGATATCAACCTATCGACCTCCCGTTGTCCCTCAGAGTCCCCTCCATCAAAACCTATCCATTCATAAATAACTCCACTCTGACCATATCCTCTATGATTGTACATATTCTGACAGATGCAATGATCCTCGAAGTCTGAGATCAATGGGTTCGATAACATCGGTCCTTCAACCTGCATGAAAATTATCTCTCATATCTCAAAATGCTCATGAGATGGTCAGGTGGGACCTAAAATGATCTACGACTATCGTAGCATCACTCCTTCTATTTGATCAACAATTATCGTTGGCTCTTGGAGACCCTCATCATCGGAGTACCTCCACTGCAGGAAACACATTACACTCTGACCATTCCTTCTCCAACAAAATGGTGAGATATACTCACTACCCATATCAACATCTCACAATCAATATTGGAATTCCTCACCATCAAAATACTTTTGCTGCAGGTAACACAATCTACTCCAACCAGAGCCTCTTCGATGAATGGAAAATATATTCTCATGGTGCCATCTTCAATGACTAATATTTGATATGATGACCTAAGGATATCCACGTCCAACTAGAGCCCACTTTCATTTCGCACAATCAAATTTTGACATGCGTCACCTTTGGGACATGTTAGCTTCCACGCTGGCATCCTTGTCACTCTGACTATCATGCTATCTCAATACATCACCCTAACGTCACTATCCTTCATCAAAATAGATCATCATAGATCCAACAATTGAGGTGGATCCTCTGATGGATCTACTGTCCTTGGATCTTCCCATTGTCGAACTCCATTCTCAATACTTCCTTCTAGACCTCTGACGACCTTACTTCTGACAGGCCTAAAGTTGGCATAAACAATCCATATTCTACGATACTACTATCTGATTAGGTCGATGACCATAGTTTCACTTGATCACTCCGACGACTCAAAAATGTTGCCAAAGGTCATGATTCTTAGTTCAGCATGCCTATGGTAGATCAATTCTTCTTGTTAACTCATATTTTCTCCCATGGGAGTCCTTATGCAACCTTGTACTCGAATACTCTAATGATCTAACGGTCATTATGACAACTTATCCATCAATTAATATTTACTATGAGTTTGACGTATGGATGATATTTAAGGTTCCAACCCTCTCTCCTTGAAATGTATCTTACAAGATCCAATGACTCATGTCTATCGAGATCATTCTATGATGAATCAATGACTCCTATTGGCTCGGAGCTTCTCCTGTCAAATTTCCATTACAACCTCGCACTCAAGAGCTTTGATAACCTTTCCATTCGATCAATGGTCCAGATTCTCTCCCATAACCAATCTGATAGATCAATGACTATTGTTAACTCTAAGCCTCCTTCATCATCAGACTCATTGTTACCATGAATGCTCTGACCAACGGTCTATTTTGTTCCCTATGTTGAATCAATGGATCTGATATCCTTTGACTCAAACACAAAGTTTTCTTCATGATAATGGTCTGATTTGGGACTTATCCATTTCAAGGATTTGACACTTCTTCGTTCTCCTTCATCTCAATCTTCGATTTTTACAAACATGTTCACCACCAAGTGAAATATTTTGTAGAAGCTTAATAATGCACATGGGGGTTCTCTGTTTCCTTTAACTTGTTCAATTTTTAGAGTCTCCCCCTTTCAGATCTTGTTCCTTGAATTAGTCAAGGTGTTTATATTTCTCTTTCCTTCATTCACACAAAGTATATATGAAGTAACAATCTAGATGTTTACTTTGTTTGGTTCGATCCTTGGACCTATCATTCACATGGTCTCCTTCTATCATTAACAATAGTCAATCTCCCCCTGCCTATGATATCAATGACATTCTTTGACATCAATGACAATACAATTTCAATAAACTAGCCCTTTTTCATTGATGGAAGCACTCATTTATGGCATCACAATATGAATTTACTCGATTCTATGCAACCATAAATATAAATTGACTGCTTCCTGCAAGTATCACCCTTTTTCTACAAATATCCCCCTTTGACATTAATGGAAAAGGAATTGTCTCCCTCTTTGAATATATTTTTCACTCTATAGTCACCAACCTTCTCTTCTTCTCCCCCCAATTTTTTTCCCTTCTCATAATGCTTTAGTGATTAGAGGGCATAGTGACCACCCCCAATTGTTGTCTAATATACTCAAATACTTATCTAGGAATATATTTTGTAAATATATCAACAACTTGTTCTTTTGTGGAAATATACTCTAGTTTGACATGTTTCTATATGAATTTCTCTCTCAATAAGTGATACTTGATTGGAATATGTATTTTTTTTAATGCATGACATGATTCTTAGATATGTTTACTGCATTGGTATTGTCACATAGAATTGAAATAGGCTTATCATATTCTACCTGAATGTATTTTAATTTTATTTCATCTAGAGGACGTGTGTACAACATGTTGGTGCTACAATGTATTTTGCTTTTGTTGTGGAGAGAGAAATCGATGATTGCTTCTTGTTGAACCAAGACACCAAGATTTTTCCCAGAAAGAATGCTCCACCACTAGTGTTTTTTGTGTCATCCATGTTGCATGTCCAATCTGCATCTGTGTAAGTTGTTAAATTGAATTCTTTACTTTTGGGATACCACAAACCAAATTCCAATGTGCCTTTCAAATATTTGAATATTCTTTTGACTTCATGTACATGTTTTTCCTTGGGTGTAGCTTGAAAACTTCCAATCAGGTTTCCTATCATTTATATGTATAGATTTTGATCAATTTCCTTAGATTCATCCTCATTGCTTAGCTTACAACTAGTGACCATGGGTGTGCTGACAGGTTTACAGTCTTCCATTTCAAACTTCTTCAACATCTCTTTGATGTATTTGGTCTGAGAAATGAATATTCCTTAGCTAGTTTGAGTAACCTGCAGTCCCAAAAAGAATGACAATTCTCTAAGAATGGACATTTCAAATTCCTTTTTCATTTATTCTGCAAACTTTTGGCTCATTTCATTTGGAGATATTGGAACACTTATCTTAATTATTTTTTATCACATAAATAAAATTCTAAATAAATGTAAGTAATATCTTATCTTTCTTAAGGTTCGATAGACCAATTCTAATCTTAGTGGAATTTAATCATCATCATCATCATCATCATCATCACTATCTTGGTTGAAAATATATTTTGGTCCTAGAGTAAGACATAAAACTATTTTTGATTAGTTAATAACTCGTATTCCTTAGACATAAGGAAACATGTTAATGACTCGAAACATTTGAATGACCTAAAACCCAAAGGCATCTCATAAGGAATCGCAAGGAATCATTTTAAGTGGTGTGATTTTCCTTAAATAATGATGAGTCAACTAACATTCTCAAATAATTTTTTACCACCATTCAACAAAAAAGTAAATTAATTATTAATTTACTAAAATCCCTATCATTAAACTCGAACCTAAATCTTTTGATTAGGTGATTTATCCAGATTATGCTGAGAACCAAATGAGACAAAAACAAAAATATAGCAGAGAACATGAAAATATAGTGAAACCCAACTTTTATCAACGAATAAGATAGAAAAACATTGTAGAACACAAACTGGCAGAATGGGGTAGTTTATCTCTGAAAAAAGAGAGATGTTGGCTACGCTTCATTCACAACAAGATTTACATCACACTCCATTGCATGCTTAAAGGGCCTCCTTCACCTCAATTATATGTGAGAGAGTGAGAGGAGAAAAATTCCCATGATGCATGTGGGATAAATTAGTCTAAGTTAATAAAATTACATAGGCATGTAAAATACTAGGACTTCCTGGGTGGTCACCCATCCCAGTACTACTCTAGCGTGAGTGTGCTTAACTATGAAATTCTAATGGGATCCAGTGTATTAACACTATGTTGTAAGAATGCACATAAGACCACTAGGAAATCATTACATGATGTCTGTAATTACCAAATGAAGATAGAATTAAATTCCATTCCCCATAAAAAGGGTGAATGTTGGAACAGGGGCAAACCCAGTGTTCAATGCTTAACAATGCACCAACAAAACCCCGACTACCGGCCCTTTCAGTGACACCTGCAAAGAAGGTGAAGTCTCACCCGAGGTAGAAGAAGGAGGGGTTACAGGACGTAGGTGTCTGTAACCAAGCTAGGACAAATATCTATGATAATAACAATTTGTGGGGTATTCTATTAACACTTAGAAGATGACATGCATTAGTTTCCTAATATTAGTAACATCGCAGAACATACCCAAAGATAGATCGACATAGTAACAATGAATGATTATATATCCTAAGAACTTAGCATTGATTCATATATAACATTCATTTATCATTAACACAAGTAAATCACTAAGCAACAACAGATCTATCTATCATACATAATAATCAAAGCACTGAGCAGATTCATAACATAAACAATGCGGCATAAAGAAAACCAAAGACACAAGATATACGTGTTTCACCCCAATGTGGGGCTACGTCCACCAACCGCTTCGCCTTCTTTATTATTCATCTGAAACTTACATTCATTCACTCCTGGGCACTAAGCCACAGAGCCAAGCTTCACATAGGATAGGAGATATGCACACTGAGCACTAGATCCTCCTTCCAAAATTAGGTCAAGGCACAGAGCCAATTCTCTATCAAGCACAAAGCCTTACTCACATACATTCCTTGGCACAAATTCGTTCAAGCTACTTGTAGTTAGCTCCACAAACTACTCAAAAAAATTCTCCTTCTACCATACATTATTACTTATTTATACTTTTACAATCCCTTACAATAAGGCCTAATCATGGGTAAACCCCATGGGCCGACATCCCATAAACCCATTACAAAAACCCTAGAGAACCCATTACTGGGTCCACATATCCCTAAAACATGGGTGAGATCCGCGATCTCAGCTCCAGCACCTGGGCACTCCTTCTTCGAACAATGTGTCGAAGTCCAAAAGTGGTCCAAACCTAACCAAGGTTTCCTCAAAACTTGGTCGAGGGCCAACAGGACCCCAACACTCACCTGTGAATCGTCCCCAGTCTCTCAGGTCTGGTCAATGTTGCTTCGAAGGCCTCGAGCTTAACTTGAGATGCCTCGAATTGTTACTTCACTTGAGCCTCCTTCTCATCGATCTCCTGGATCATCTGCTCCGTAACAGGCCCTTCCAGACATTGTTCTACTGTTGCAACCACTTGGTCCAATTGTGAGCCATGTCCATCAATCTCTTCGAGCACCTTGTAGGATTCATCTTGCATAGGTTGCAGCTTCTGCATGACTTCCATTACCTTCCTTTGAAGGGCAGTGATATGCTATTGTACTACATGCTACTCCTGGGATCTTTTCATTCTTTCAATTGCGGTGAGCAGCTTCATCTGGGCCTGCAAGAAAAAATCATGTTGTTGCACCTCTTGTAGCTGTGCTTCCATCTTTCTTAGCTTTGGATCCTCGGCAAGGTGTTCATATGTCTCTATGCTTCTATCACTCATTTTTTTTCACTCTGAGGCGAGGGCTCTTATCCTTAATATGGTGTTCTTAGCGGTCTCCTCCCTCTGATCACGCACCTCCTACAAGGTGCTCAACACTGCTTGGGCCTCCAATTATGTTATCTTGGTTTGAAGTTGTTGGATGATCTCAGTGAGCTTCACTACTTGAGCTTCGACAAGATCATTCTCTTCCTATACCAACCCTGGTATAGAGTAACATGCCTTACTTAGTACCTCTTTGACTGCAGCCCGCTCTGTGAGCAACTGCTCCTTTTCTCTCTGTAGTTGGGCTTTTTCCTCCTGGAGCATCGCCTGAAACTCTTCTCTCTCAATTTCATAGGTGGCTACACTGTACCATGCTACTCGTAATTGTTCTAAGTCTTCATATTTATCTTGTTTCAAGGCTTCTATAGCCTTCTCCTTCTCTTCCTGGACTTTCTCAAGTCGATCTTCTTTCGCATCTGCAAGTATTCTCAATTGGGCTAGTTCATCCCCCAATTATGCAATCTATGACGCAAGAGGTATTGTGCGGACCAAACAAACAACTTGTTGTACTTCTTTCAATTCCTTTTCGATCCTTCCATATAGATCCTCCTTCTTCTCTCCATATCTCTACAAGATATCCTCTGAAGCGTCCTCCATAGCTCCGCAAACCAGACTGATATCATCCTCGGTGAGTGTGGCCTCCAACTGGGGCTTATTAGCGTGTGTCTTCTTCCTTGTTGAAGGTTTCTTTAGAGAAACCTTCCTCTTATGCATTGTTACTATCCCAATAGGGGGATCCTCAAGTGTAGGGCTGGTAGCTTCACCTCCTCCTTACTCTTCTGCTCCCTCATCTCCTCCTCCTTGTCCATTTTCT
>SNQJ01S0155013.1:0-22510 GCA_010110895.2 Picea sitchensis
CATTGGAGAATATATTGGAGGTCTTATTGCCAGCTTCATTGTTCCCAATGTTGTAAATGTGTAGATATCTAAAGTTTTGAGCTTAGATGCTCTTTTCAAATTTTTATTACAATTTGACTAAAATGTTTACATACCGAAATTTCTGAGCATGGACGTTGTTTTTTAATGTTTTTCTTTTTTATTATTAGTCTCTGTCGAAGGTGTAGAGGGACTATAGTGATCGCATATTAATATGTCCTTTTATTATTATTAGTCCTTTGTATTTGTATTGAAATGTTTACATACCAAAGGTTTAGAGCATTGACACTTTTTTTGAGGTTCTTGAATATGCCTCACAACTTAAATGTTTACATAACACGAGGTCCTAAAAAAAATATGAAAACCTAAATGGTTGCATACCGCGAGGCCCTTAAACAACCTGACAACCTTAAATGTTTACCTAAATAGGCTTCTCAGAGTACATTTTTCCTCGAATTTTTCCATACAATGTTGTAGTGAATTTGGACAATATTGTTGTCCACCTCTAATTGAATAAGCATTGTATGTTTTATAATTCTTCTATGCTTGGATTGGAATTTGGTCATTGTTGAAGATACATACATTGTTTACTGGTTCGGTGGGTGCTTCTTGTTCGTTGGTTCATCGGTTGTGGCTTTTTGTTGTTTGGTTCAACTTTGCAAGGTTCAGGACCTGTGCCTGTGGTTGGACCTACTAGTGCTTGTTGCTTTCTTTTGTTTACTTCAACTTTGCAGGGTTGGGGTCCTGCATTCATAGTTGGTTCTACTTTTTTTTTTAATTTGCGGGGTCCAGGTGTCGCACCCACAATTCGACCTGTGCTTCTGTCGTTCATTGTTTCAGAGTAAGTTTTGATGCCATAATTTCATTTTCTATTCGTTCTTTGTTGTTCATTGTTTTCTCTTTGCAAGTAAGAATGCTTGATTATTTATACTGGCATGCTCGTCATATGTTTCTGGTTCCTTCTGTGCTTAGGCTGTAGTTTGGTAATCGTTGGAAACACATATGTTGTTTACTGGTTCAATGGTTCTTTCTTGTTCGTTGGTTCATTGGTTCGTCGATTGCTGCTTCTTGTTGTTTGGCTCAAGTTTATGAGTTTGAGGTCCTGGGGCTACAATTGGGCCTGTTCATGTTTGCTTGCTGGTTTGTTTCTTGATTTTTTCTTTTGTTTACTTCATCTTTGCAGGGTTGGGGTCCTGCACCGACAGTTGGAGTTGTCTTTTTTTTTCACTTTGCGGTGTTCAGGTCCTCCACCTGCGAGTGGATCTGAGGTTTTTTCGCTTACCATGTTTGGCGATGTCGGGATCTGGCGCCTGTCCTGTGCCCACCTATCTTGCTCTTAAATTTTTCTTCAATTCTTTTTCCTAGTTCTGGACCATACCTACATGTCTTTTTAAAATGTTGTTGTAGAAGAAAAGGATATTAAGATGATGCTACCAAGAGTGGTGTTTCGTGGATTGCAAATTGCAGTATTCAGTTTTTGTGTTGTTTGGCGTGAAACATTGCTAGCATAATGAATGTGTTGTCAAATGCATCACACCATTTACATTTGGAAGAAACCATTATCATTCTAGGATACTTCAGTGTTGACATGATACAAAATCATGGCATAACAAATGATTGGACATCTACATGTGAAATTACAATGTCTGATGTCTTTTTGTTAAGATAAAACATGTGCAAAACACACTTATTAGCCATATATGGTGAAATGTGCACATATCACAATACAACCTCTTTACCCTGTACACGGACTGGTGTGACCATGATACAATTTCTCGTGTACTTGAAATATGAGATGTACACCAAAGATACTGCAAAGTTATATTTCCATGTCCCAAAACATATCTGGATAATTTGCCGCAGAAAACCAAAATCATTTAACTATGGACATGCAATTTCTTAATATTTTGTGTCTTGTAATATATTTTGGGCAGGAAAAACTTTATATAATTACAACCATGGATGGAGAAAAGCAAAGGTTCATGTTTCTAACTATTTTTTATTCTATTCGTTGATTCTCATTTAGCGTATGTACATATTACTTGTTCTCCTCTGCATACCAGCTTCCATTCATGTTCATTGTATTTTGTGCGTTCCCACATTCAAACAAACATAATAGTTGGAGAAAACAAAGGAGTCTTTATTGCAACAGTGGAAGAGGAGATCCTAAGGTACATGATTGTACTATTATTTCATATTTCATTGTTTTGTATTTCATTTATTATCTGTATATGTGTTCACCTAATTTATCGTATGTAGATATTGTTTACCTTCGTACATAATAACTTATTTTCACGTCCTTTGTATTTTTTGTGCCTCTACATTGAAAAAATTCAAACTCTGTTTATTTTTTTTACATGTCTTCATGCATACCAGCTTCCTTCATGTCCATTGTATTTTTTTCTTCATTGCTACATTTAAACAAACATAGTGGCTGGAGAGGATGATGGACTCTTTCCTGTGAATGTAGAGGAGGAGTTGCAGAGGTGCATGCCTCTACTCTTATTTCATATTCCATTGTTTAGTATTTCATTTATTGTTTGTGTATTTGTTCTACTTGTTCACTTCTTTGCACCTATTTTACTGTATGTAGATACTACATATATTTCTACATAATAATGTATCCGCATGTGAATTGTATTATCTTCGCCGCTACATTGAAATAAATAGAACCGTATTTTTTTCTTTTACATGTCTTTCTTCATACTAACATACCTTCATTTCCACTATATGTTCAGCGTTTCTACATTGAAAGAAACAGATTGGTTGGACATGAAGATGAATTCTTATATGCCACAACATAGGGGGTTGTGGTGCAATCTTCGAAAAGGTATACCAACTGTGCTAGTAAATCAAACATACAAAACGGGTGGGTGCATATAATATTGGACTAGAAAATGATGATTTGACAACAATGGACCTTTGTTGAGACTTCCCGCTTCCAAACATTGCCCTCCCCATTTCTAATTTTCCCACCTTCTATTATCCCTTTTTTTTCCCCTCTTTTATACTTAACTTTTCTTGTCTACTTTTTCTTTCTGGTTGCTTTGCTTAGTTGTATTTCCAAAAATTTTTAGGTGCACGGGTTGGAAGACTCACGGGTTCACATTTATACTCATGCTTCTACCTCATTCCATACTTAGCCACTTTTTCGATCGTGGGTTCCCGAGTTGGCGGGTTCAAGATTGTGTCTCTGGCTTCAGAGGCTCCACGATATACAGATTGGCCATCGTACCACCCCCATCACATCCTATTTACTGTTACACATTTTTGCAGTCAAAAAATCCGAGACATACAATTTGACCGTCGGGTCCCCATGTTTCCTGAGTATCCCTTGACACCCTATTTCGTATTCCATCTCTTTCGACCTTGTATGTGATATTCAAAACAATTATGGACAATATACAATGCATATTCTGATTTAGTCCTTATGATGTTCATTTACACATGCTTGCATCAGAAAAAGTTGGACTAGTGACATGGCCATGAGTAGTCAATCATCACAAACATCAATAGACCAACAAGGCCAAAGTAAAGATGCATACATTATGTTCCTCATATGTTTACCAAACAAATATCCTCAACTATTTATTCATCTATTCCATGGTGAATATGTTGATGTCGTATGCAACACATACTTTGCAGTTCACAAGAAGTATCAACGAGCGTAAGTGAGACGTCGAACATAGCAAAAATATGGCTCCATACTTCATCCAATTTGTGCGTCTACTTGTACATTTATGCTAGGAAAAAAGAAAAGAAAACAAAAATAATGCAGACTACCATTCACATTACTTTTCATGTTCAAAAACTGTCACCAGGTATACACTTGTAACACTCAAAATACTATCAATAGAGGGCTTGAACAACCATTGAACTGGAAAAATTTTCATTGGGGACATAATGGTCGTCTATAGACCTACTTGGACAAGGAAAACAAAACTAGATTTGTTATGCATGCTGACATGACATACAACGAGGCTCTGATGACAGTCACACTGACTATTCCCACACAACTTGTCCAAAAACATGCAGAAAATATATTGCCAGGTAATGGGATATCCATTACAAATTTTAATATATTTCCCAAAATAGTATATGACTGTGGTGATTGTGATCGGATTATATCTCTCAACAAAAAAAGTATTGTGGAAAAAATTCCCGTTATTTATTCAGAATATCATTTCGTCCCAGACACAACTATCAACCAACTTGCACAGAGCAACGACACTTACCCAATCAAAACCATTGGTGCAGCTGTCACACTTGCGAGAAAACTTGGATCGCAACACATTCTCCATATAAAATATGGAGAGTCAGACAATGACAAGGCAATGGTGTCATTCTCCATATCCAGTTTTGTCCTTTACTTTCACATGTCCATGTATCTCGGTTATGTTACACAACTATTGCATTGTTCCATGTTGCAGCTACAATTGTTCAACACCTATTCAAATTTGTTTTCCTCAATGGAACAACAATTGCATAAAGGGAAATTTCCACTTATTCTCTTAAAAAATATAACAAAGAAAAGAGATGTTAAAGAAAGGATGTTCCGCACAACCCAAGCACCATTTGTAATAGAATTGTGAACAAACATAGTACAAGATATCAAGAAACTAACTAGCTCTACAACTGTTGTGCATATACATCTACAATTTCATCCTCACTTTCTCGTACAAATTGCCTTCACCAATTTTCTGTAGTTTTTATTTTTTTTGTTGTGCAGTTGTATATTATATTGTTCGATATATTAACTAATATGCCCATGTGACGAGTTTGAGGGTGTTTTGGTTACAACGAATGCGTACTCGACCCCCTTTGATCATGTATGTTCCAAATGAAACTCTCTTTCTTATGTTTATTCTTTCATAAGTGATGATACAATTGATTTTCTGCGATGCAGTAAACAATTCCCTTACATATATAGACATTGCCTCAATGCTACCATCTGAAACCTGGGCAACAAAATCATACATTGTACAATTAGACAACCTTTGTTTCAAGATGTGATTCTTGGGTTAGAAGAATTTTCATATTAAGCATACATACAGAAAAAGGAAAACAATGTCTACATGCTGCACGACTTTCAGATACATAGCAAATTTATCTTAAATGAGGACAATGTGATATTGCATATCGATTGAAAAAAAAATAAAAAAATCATATCAAGCTTTGGAAGGAAACGAAAAAATCTCATGTGTGTCTATAATTTTTCTTCAACACCCAAATGAACGTTCATCGGACTTGAGTTCTTCAGAGTTTACATCTATGGCTGTAAAAATGTTTCTCCAGAGATTTTGTCTCTTTTGTGCACTTGAAACAACAAGTAGAATCTAACTACAATTGAAATCATTGTTGTTATTTTCATGTTGTTTTGCATCCCCCAATAAGAATTTTGCATATTTGTTGGGGTGTCCAAATGAAAAAAAAAATGGTGGCCAGTTGTGGATTTGTTGGAGGAGTCTGCACCTTTTTTGGTGCGCAAATTGGAATTTTTTTTTCCAACTATATAGCCTTGGCAATATTTCTGCATTTTTTTGGTACCCAAATAAAAAAGAAGATGACCTCCAACTATACATTTATGGTATGGTATCTACATTTTATCAATGTCCTAATTGAAAAAAAAGGCTCAACATGGATTGAAACATGAGATTGAGATCTTCAGAACTTGCTATAGACATTGGGGAGTTCAAGCATTGGAATTCATACAGTGAGGTGCATTTATTGCTGATGTACAAGCGCATAAGATTGTTCAGTCCATAATTGGGAATCAATAAGAAAAACCCCATACAAAGTATCCAACTAGAAATAACTCAAGCCCATCCTTTGAACTCTCAAAATAGATTGCTCCTCTGGGTAGAACCATCAAGCATTTCCAATAATATTGAAAATTTGGCATTGTTAAAACTGGTAGTGATAGAACATGGCACTATCAGAAGAAAATGTCCATAGTGATATTGCTTCATGGTAAAATAGTAATCGACAAGTTTCGTGTTCCTCATTTTGGGGTTTGGTTATAGCTAGGGTACAATGGAGAAGCTTCGTTGGTTTTGTGTTGTCTTGTGTTTGCCAGACTTTTGTTCATATCTCATGGCCTTGATTATTTTCTCATGGGAACATATACCAGATGTAAGAGAAAACAAATGCCATGTGTGTTTTTTTTTATATATGAAATTGTTTGATGAAAGATTTGATGCGCACTTCTCTATGGAATCTTATGGGATCTGACTTGGCGCCTTTTGTGTTCATGTATTTCCTTGTGCCTCGACTATCATTACATTTGGTGTTTACTTGGCTCTTGGTTGTATGCTTCGTTCTGGAAAATTAATGATACATTTAGGATCTTGGCAGTTTTTCTATGATCTTAAAGAATATACAAGACATACTTTTCATTTTAATATAATCTCTCTGACACAAATGTAGTATGTGGCTCGTTTTATCACTTTTCCTTGATTGATGAACTTATCAAAATTCATCTCTAGGAATATTTTGAAATAAAATGATATATACTATGTGAAGTCCAATGGAACTATCATGTCAATGACATGACATTAAAATTCAAATTCGCCATTGTTATGCTTGCGGTGAAGTTGACAGTACAATAACTTTACTTAAACATACCAAAATTGATTTTCTTGTGGCTTTTCTTGTGGATTTACTTAAGCACGACTCGCTTTATCTATTTCTGGATTGAAGAACCTGTTCACATGTTTAATGCATTTCATAGTTATTGTTAAGACCATCAATGGGGCGTAAGGATGAAAATCTCACTGCACTAGGCTAGGGTTAGGGTTTCTGTTTCTCTTCTACACTTGTTCGTCCCCGCAGGGGCTCATGCTTTTGAAGGAGGGAGGGACAAGAAACCCCTCTTATAGCTAGGAAATGATGAATGGAAGCGAGGGAGAGGTCTCCAAGTGTCCCACCTTCGAACCTCCTCCTGAAATTCGCTCACAGTTATTGGCCGAGGGAACTTTCAGGGACAAAGAAATGAACATAGACTCAGGGAAAGCGCCGCCACCCACAAGCGTGTCATGACCATGGATACCAAGAAAGTGTATTCACCAAGCACCACAAGCCACGAAATACATCATCAACACACCTCACATCGAGGAACATAAAATATATATGAGAGATTATGCCTTAGTGGGAAAAATTTTAGGGTTCTAGCCCTCAGAACGAGACATGATCAAATGGATACATCAATGGTGGAAGCTGAAAGGACACTATGAGCTACAACTGGGTTCCAAGGGTTTCTTCACGATCATCCCACACAACCTAAAGGACAGAAATCACATCTTCGACAGAGGGCCGCATTTTTTCAACTTAGTGGGACTCTTCTTGACATTTTGGACATAGAAATTTAGTCCTGAAACAGAAGAATTTGCACATGCACCAGTATGGATAAGAATATACTCCCTACCGAAGGAATTCTAGTTGGAAGAGGTAATTGTAGGCATATGCAACACCATTGGAGTTTATGTTAAATCTTCATAGGCCACGAAGAAAATAATATACACCTCCTATGTGTGTATCTGTGTCTACCTGAATATAGCCAAGCCTCTCCTTGGATCCATATCCCTAGAAGACGACGATGAGGACTGGATGCAAACCATTGACTATGAATATGTGTCATTCAGGTGCAGGAAATTCCATGAGCATGGGAATCTCTTTAGAGACTACCCCCTAAATGCAGCAAACAAAGATAGGAACCCAGATGCTGGCAAAGACAAGGATGTATTCGCTTAGGTGCTTGGGAAGTGCAAACAAGGTGGAAGAAAGCAGATAACCGAGGCCAGTAAGGATCCTTCCACCAACAAAAAATATGAGATCCTACAAGATCAACCAAACAATCCTTCAGTATCTCAAGCGGCGTCGACGGAGAAAACGCCCCAACAAACAAGCAAAGAGAAAGTAGGAGCATCTCAGGAGCTGAACCCAATGACTTCTCCAACCTGCCCCAATACTTGAATTGTGGATCAATCAAAATTAGAGGAAGAGAATGTCGAGATGGATCTTGACGAGAAAGAGCTAGAAGGGGTGGACCTAGAGCACCTAGATCACGCCTATCAACACTAGAAACTTTACACCATACCTCCAGACCAACTACGAAAATTCCATAAGGTCTTCCTCAAATCCTCCGTTGGATCCACTGCCAGATCCAGTGTGGGATTGGGAATACAAGGGAATACATAGAAGGATGAATGAAAACCTCAGAAGGATGAAAATAATAGAGGAAGGAAGTCGACGAGTAAGATTATACAAGAGATAGGTCACTTCATGGTGAACTCTATTCAGGTCCACCTCATCTCGGACAACTTTCCCCCCCTCCCCACCCCCTCCTCCTCATGAAGATCATCTCCTGAAACATACGAGGTCTCAACGGTCATAACAAGCAAAAATTTCTACGAGATTTGATCTTAGCAGAGAAACCTGACATTATGATGCTCCAAGAAACAAAATGTGCAACTGAAGACATGGACAAGCTTCTCCCCTATTAATGGAAGCAAGGGAAAGCAGTATCCATAGCGTCCACAGGTATAGCCAGGGTTCTAGATTTACTCTGGAACCCCAGCACAATCAATATGGAAAACTTAATCACCACCAAATGGTCTATCTCAGTCGCCTACAGGCTCATTGACTTCGACAAGCCTGGCTACCTCTCAAATGTCTATGGACCGTCCAACTCTAGGGATAAGCAAGCCTTCCTTCACAATATGGAGTACCTGTATACCTTAACTAAGGAGAGAAGATGGATTTTAGGAGGATACTTCAACTTGATACACAATCTGGATGAAAAAAGAGGAGGAATAAGGTGCCTGTAACTAGAATATGGTGACTTCCAAAATATTCTAGACAACACCAACCTCATTGACCTAGAAACCTCTAATAGTACCTTCACCTGGACAAACAGGAGAACCGAAATGCATCAAATAGTGTGTAGGGTAGATCGTTTCCTAATTTTGGACTCCCTGTTGCTAGAAGGCACAACTCTAGAGGCGAACATACTAGATTTTTATGGGTCATACCACTAGCCTATACAAGTATGCTGGATGTGTCAGCCACCCCGGGGCGGAAACCCTTCAGGTTTGAGAAGTTCTAGCTCAGTGACCCATAATTCCAACAAAAGGTCCATGAGTGGTGGAGGGAGGTGGTGATACCTTATGGGTCCAGGATGTATTGCTTCCAGCAAAATCTCAAAAATCTTAAGCAACAACTCTAACTCTGGAACATGCAAACCTTTGGCAACATTTTCAAATCCCCAAAGCAACTGACAGATCAAATGATCATGGTGAAATGACAGATCCAGGAGCATGGACTCTCTAAAGATCTTAAATCCCAGGAAGTGACGATAGGCCACCAGCTGGAGGAGAGGAAATCCCAAGAAAATCTTCTATGGTGATAAAAATATTGCATCTAGTGGCTCAAGGAGGGCGACTGAAACACCAAATTTGTTCACAGATCCACCCTCCAACGACGGCATACAAATTGAATCACGCAGTTAACTTTCGGCAATGGTCAAATCATCCATTCCCTGAAAAAGGAAAAGGAATCGGTTGCCTATTATAAAGATCTCCCGACAGACCCTCAACAAAATAGATCCCAAGCCATCACCAAAGTCATGCAGCACATACACACCCTAATCACTCAGGAGAAGAACGCTGCCCTACTCAGGCCCATCACTCTCAAAGAAGTAGATCAAGCACTTCAGGACACCCCCAAAGGAAAGGTTTCGAGACTGAATGGCTTTACTAGCAATTTCTTCCATCACTACTAGCAGATGATCAGGGAAGAGGTATGGGAAATCATTGAAGACTCCAGAATCTCAGGGCAAGTCCTTTTAGCTCTTAATGCAAATTTCCTCACTCTCATTCCCAAAGAAGGGAAAATCAATCACCCTAAGCAATTCCGACCAATCGCTCTTTGCAATGTCATATACAAGCTTCTAACCAAGGTGATTGCTAGGAGACTCAAGCCCATCCTACCCGGATCATATCTCTAGAGCAATTGAGCTATGTGGAAGGAAGGCAAATCCTAGACAACACCATATTAGCGCATGAAGTGATTCACTCCTTGCAGAAGACCCGCACACTAGGTATGCTCTTAAAACTGGATCTTTCCAAAGCCTTTGAAAAGTTAAGTTGGGAATACATGCATGCTATGCTACTAGCCTTTGGCTTCAACCACACCTGGGTAGAGTGGATATCAAACCTCACCTCCTCTACCTTCTTTTCAATCATTTTCAATGGAGTCCCCTCTTTCCCCTTCTCCCCCACTAGAGGAATCAGACAAGGTGATCCTCTGTCCCCATTCCTTTTTATTATCATGGCCAAAGGTCTCATTCTCTCCATCCAAGCCACCATCGCAAACAAAAATCTAACTGGTCTCCCCCTGCATGGTATCTCTCCCCCGATATCTCACAACGAATTTGTTGACAATACCATTATGATGGGATCCCCCAATGTCATGGAAGCCCACACCTTTCTCTCACTCCTCCAAAATGTTTGTGGTGCTTCAGGACTGGACTTCAACAAAGACAAATCCCAAATATTTTTCTTCAACACCCCAGCTCCAATTCAATTGTATATCTCTAAAATTCTTGGTTTCACTCGAAGATCCCTTCCATCCAAGTACCTTGGTATCCTCTTGTTGGACAATGCCCTCAGAAACAGTTCATGGGAACATATCCTCTCCTCCTTTGCAAAGAGGCTCACCTCCTAGACCTATCGATCCCTCAATCTCCCCAACCGCCTCATTCTCCTCAAATCCATACTTCAATCCTTACTTGTTTATACCTTTTCATCTCTAGCGGCCCCAAACTTTGTCCTGACTGCCATCAAAGCCTTGCAAAGGAAATTCCTTTGGAAAGGCCTTAAAACAGGAAAAAATTTAGCACTCATCAGCTGGGACAAACTCTGCAAACCTAAAGCTCAAGGAGGGCTTGGTTTAAGGGACCCCTAAGCCATGAACAAAATCCTAAGTGCTAAGATCTGATGGAGGTGGCTCAAAAGGCCTCAAGATTTTTGTGCCAAGCTTTGGAGGAGTAAATATACCCCCAACATGATGGAGAGAAACCTAATCAAATGGAGCGGGGACAACCTTGGCTCCCTAATTTGGGTGGCATCCAAGTATAATCAACATCTTGTAATAAATCACGCTTTCTAGGAAATTAGAAGTGGGAAAACAACTCTTTTCTAGAAATATTCATGGCAACAGTTACCAATTCTGGAGAATGAATCTTGGGCTGACACATTTAGTATCCCAACCATGTAGGCAAGACTAACAAAAGTGGCAGACTATTGGCAGGACAACCCAACAGAGCCCACCTGGAGATGTTGGAAATCAAACAGTGAAGATTTGCATTTAGAGGTACAGGTGGACCTTCAACCCTAACTTAAAGCAACCAATGAAGGAAAAATCCACACTTTGACAGGAGAGGACATCCTACAATGGGGGCACTCACCAAAGGGAACCTTCAACATAAAAGAGGCCTATGCCATTAAGGCTCACTTAGACCCTTTACGTACAAGGAAAGTGTGGAGCAAAATCTAGTCCATAAAACACTGGCCAAAAATCAGTCTTTTCCTTTGGCTTGTTACTCATGTGAGCATTCTCACATGGGATAACATATTGAAAAGGGGGTTTGTTGGTCTGTCCATATGTATGCTTTGTGGGGAAGACATAGAAACATTGAAGCATCTCCTCAACACCTGTCCCTACACTACTCAAGTCTGGGAACAATGTGCGATGATCATGCGCACCTTGGATCGCAAGTGGGACAACATCATCAACACCATATTTGATTGGAGAGAGATAACTTTTCAATCACCCCTTCTCAATCGCATTTAGAAAATTCTCCCAGGTTTTGTCCTCCAAAAAATCTAGAAGGAAAGAAACAAAAGAATCTTTAGGAATGATCAGCTCCCTTGGCAGCACTATTGGAAACAATCAGGCTACAACACTGGAATGAAATAGACCTAAATGGCCCACCTTCGGAGCAAAGAATCTTGCAACATTGGAATGTCAATCTGGACTAGGGCCCTCCCCTCCCCCCTACCACTAAACATTTTCAAAGGAGACCCTTGCATTGGTATCCCCCCCCAGAAGGCTTCATCAAACTCAACTTTGATGGCACTTCCAAGGGTAACCCTGGGGCGGTAGGTTTTGGTACGGTCTTCCGCGACCACCTGGGAAACATACTTATCATCAATGCAGGAAGCTTGGGCCACACTACGAACAATTTTGCTGAGTTATGGGGGCTCACCAGAGGCTTGCAATTGTCAATTGAGAATAACTTCACCAAGCTGGTTGTTAAAGGGGACTAACTAATCATCATCAATCTCTTTGGGAAAATCCTAAATGGAGTTGACCCAGAGAGAATCTCACCTTCCTGGATACTTTCTTATGGACTAAGAACAGTTGTGGATCTCATCCAACCCAATCAGGCCTTCATCCCCTCTCACATTAGGAGAAAGGCGAATCAAGATGCTGATGAACTGGCTAATGTTGGAATGAAATGGGAAGGACTGGAGCTCCTCTGCCAAACTTCCCTCAATCCGACTCACCCCATCCTCTAGAAGTGCACTGAAAAATCCACAGCCATACACAGGTCCCTGGATGGGGTTATAGTGTGGGACACATGGCACTTGGAGGTGGTGCAAGGCGACCAAAAGGGAGATGGCCATGTGATTGAAGCGTGGAACACCACTCCGCCACCCCCATGCATTTAAACTTCACTTGCAACGGCCCAGGCACCATTAATCCTAGTGCGCGTGGCATCCTCTTGTTGTCCCCTCCATGGCACGTCTCCATGAATTAACCATTACTCTACACATATGCCATAGCCTCCTTCTGCAACCACAAAGCCATGCCTCATTCCAGTCGTATTTGCAGAAGTCTCCTCCCTTTGCTGAGCTCCCCTGCAACTGGCTTTACCTCCAAATCCTCCTTCTCTACCTGGAATCTTCTCCTAGGTATACTCTCTCCCTTAGGGCCATCAAAATTCCAAGGCAAAGAGGTAAGCCAAGGCGAGGCTTGCCCTGGCAACCATCTCGACCACTGTTGGTTCTCATCCCAGTGCCTGCACCATCCCCTGGATCATCCACCTCGCACTCCTCTCAGTCACAGTTTGAACAAGGGCCAAGCAACTTGCCGACTGCCTTCTCACCTCCCATTACTCGGTTGGAATGGTTGGATCTCTCCGAAAATTCACTGTGTTTCCACCTAGGACCCTCCAACTTGGCCTCTTCATTAGTACCACCTCGTGTAGTCCCACCAAACTCAACAACGAGTGCACCTAGACTGCAAGATAATTCCTTCACTTTCCCGCCTTTGAGAGTGCCACCATTTCTCTAGGGGACTCAGTCCGGGCTGTACTCCTTCTCAGAATCAGTCCCAGACTCGCAATTGCAGGATAGCATCACTATCCTCCATAGTTTGGTTTTTGAGTTGTGACAGGGTTTAGACGACCTCCAGTTTTGACTGGAGATACTGGACAGTAAGGCCTCCGCGCTCTTGAAAATCCTCTCCACCTTCCAGGGGGTCTTCCACTCTACACTAGATGCAACTGAGCAGAAGCGGAGGCACATGCAGGTGACTAAGGATATGGGGGGATTCCCACAGGAGAAGGAGACTTAGGTTTGGCCATGCACATGGCCATGGACGAGGAATACATGCATGTCAAAGAAGAAGCACCCGGGGAATACGTTGCAACAGGAATGGGCATGCATGAGCCCATGGAAATGGGAGGCACGTGGCCCGATGCCTGAAAGGAAGAAGGTGATGTGGACGTTGCCATGCATGAGAAAATGGAATGGGGGGGTCAGTTGTCGAAGAGGAGCTCTAGGACCCAACGACCTTTTCCACCTTTCCGTCTGGATGGCTAGTTTATAAGCCAACTGTATGAGAAACACAAGTGTCCCCATATCACTATTTTCCTTCTATTGCCTCATGGAGGTCGGTACCAGGATCAATTTGCTTCTTCTAGGTTTTAGTTTATGCTATCTATTTTGTGGTGTATCTTTAAGACTGATAGATATTTTGACTGGTCTAATACCAGCTGGATGAACTAGTTTCCGCTCAGGGCAGTTTAGTTTTTACAGCACAGAACTATGGCAAATTTTGTAACTCTGGTTTTTTGAATGTTTTTTATATCAATTCTTACTTATATATATAAAGACCATCAATGGGGATTTCTTACACTAATTCCCTCTTTCGAAAATTTCCATCCCCTTTCTTTTTTCCCTCTGCTTTCCCTTTCTTGTTACTTAGTCATTTTTCAGAAAATGTCTAGGTGCAGGGGTTGGAGGATTCACATCTTCATATTTCCACTTATACTTTTATATCACGATTCTGACCGACTGCTTCCCCATTTAATATTCAAAAAAAAATTTGGATCGCGGGTTCAGGGATAGGTGGGTTCAACATTGCATTTCCATTGTTCTGTCACTTGCAAACAACACCCGGACTTCCCCAATCTACAAATTAGCAACCAAATTCCCATTTCTTTTTCTTGTTTTCTTTCCCTTTCTAGTTACTTAGTCATTTTTCCGAATGAATCATTTTTCCAAATGTCTCATGATTTTATATACAACACCTGAAGTTTTTCAATATACAAATTGATCATCGAAATTCGACATTGTCCCCTATTCTGTGCTACACATTTTTCAATTAAAAGTTGGAATAGATACAATTTGACCATCAAGCCCTCACATCTCGTGAGTAGAACTTGTGGCCCTATTTTCAAGCCTGTCAATATTCCGTGTTTCGAGTATGTCTCATGCTTTTATATCATGAGTCTAACAAATCTCTTACCCATTGCATACTTGGCCACTATTAACATCGTCGGTTCCTGGCTAGGCTTTCTCAACATTGTGCTTCCATTGTTCCGCTACCTACAAAAAACACTCGAAATTCTGTGATATACAAATTGACTGCTGAAATCCTTCATTGTGCACTATTCCATATTACACATTGAACAATCAAAAGTTTGGAGACATACAATTTGACCATCGTTCCCTCACATCTCCTGAGTATATCTTGTGACCCTATTTTCAAGCTCGCCCAATTGCTTTCCATACTTGACCATTTCTTGGAATCTCTTTCACGGGTTGGCGGGTGAAAGAAATGTACAATGATTAATCTCTCTTCGCCACCCCACCACCTTCACACTTATTTCTAGATATGAAATGATTAATCTTTAATTATAATAGCTCATTGTGCAGGAACTGTTAAGATTGTCATGACTCATTAATGTTCAAAAGGCTGGAGAATATTTGTCATTAATACGAATTAAACCAAGATTTGCGGAGAAGAGCGTTATCCTTTCCAAGTATTCATTTCAAGTACGATGTAATCTCTTTCGTGCGTCATCCGGTTGGTGCCTTTACGAAATCTCTAATCCTTAATCGCTATTCGTCGTCACCGCCACCTTCCCCACTTTTTTCTAAATATCCAATTAGTAAGCTTTAATGGTAACAACTCATTATGCACGAACTATGGATATTTTCATTGATCAGTGAAAGGCTCGAGGAGATCTTCCATTGATATGCATTAAACCAAGATTTGTGGAGGGTTATATTATTCCTTTTGAATTTTCATTTCAAACATCATCTTGAGCAAGTGAAAATTCTCGTTAACTTATGGCAGCAGTTCCACAACAGTTCTATCCATATATAGTAAACACCTTCGTGCATGATGACAAGAGGTGCTAGTACTCTAGGGAATATTATTACTACTCATCTCCCTCTACCTAGGAGAAAAAAGGGAGATGGTCCCTTGGTGCACCCAGAGATATATTTCAAGCCAAAGAATTCCAAGGCAACCCCGCTTGCTCAGACAGCTTGCCCGTCTGCATTGATGGTTGATGCAGAGGTTGATGTGATCGATTTGGAGTCTAGTGTTAGTGCTAGAAGTTTACCCTAGACTGCTATAAGGTCAAGCCTAACACATCTTTAGTTATTGCAATGATTTTATAAAAAAGGATGTGTTTAGGGTTTTGAAAGAAGGTGGATCAGGTAGATGAAAATAGAAAGAATAAGAGAAATAGGATAAATGCAGATCAGTAAAAACACCATTGGGCATGGATTCAAGTAAACACCCTGTTGATCGAAGGAAATCAAATTGTATATCATATAAGACATTTATATGAAAATGGGTAGAATAATTGGGAATAAACAAAACGTAGAACACCCATCAAACCAAGATTCTCTTTGTCAAATGGATGAAACAGTGCTTGAAACAAAACACACAAATAATAGGTAGTCACGGGAAAATCTTTACCGCTCGGGAGTATATCATCCATGAGCAGCCATTGATTCTCAATGTCTGCAATTCATTCAAGTAAGACGAAAAACATAATGTAAAACAAGGAAGATGGAAAAACAATGTTTAGACAAGAGAAATCAAAATCTGATAAAACAAATGTCATAGATCCCCAATGTCAGAAGCGATCATAGAAACTAATTCCCTTAGGCTTACAATAACACCTATTGGCTGGATAATTCATCAAATTATTCTCAAGCCTTACCCTCTTGGGCCTCTCTCGGTTCTACTACAAATTACTCATTAAATAGACATATTACCTTGCCTATTTTCAATAAAATGTCTTTGGTAAAATCTAATAAAAATCTTCAATCTAACAAAAAAATCTAATAGAAACAAACTCAAAACTAAAGTTGGTTGCAAAAGTTCCGAATAGTTGAGGTTGCCGATGGATTTGCCATTTGTCTTCTGATTTTCTAGTTTGAGAATCTCAACTGTATCTTAAATGCCCAATTGTTGCCTAATATCATTGATTGAATCCCCTGTTGTGAATCTAGAGTTGGACTTTTATTGGTGATTCATTGTTGCCAAGTGTCCCCTTCAAACCTAGAGATTATACCCAAATCTGATCCTATCATTTGATTGTTTAATTCATGCCTTGAAGAATTGTTGATATTTTCCTGAACATATGGATCTTCATACTAGTATGCTGCCAGATGTGATCTGTCGCCATTAATAATTTTCCAAGTGGGTTTCACCAAATCTGGGGATGTTCTTTGATGTTGTAAACTTGATCCTTAAAACTTGAACCGAATGCTCAACTCCTTCCTTGAAATCTTCCTGTTCCTCTAATATATAGGAATTACATAAGTTACATACATTTATTGTCAACATGATAAGCAGGGACATATTATAAATAACTCATAGAAACCCTCAGGGCGAACATCTACCTTATTCACTTGTAGTCAATAGTTGCAACAAAAAACCCCAATTTCTAGGTACCTAGATCTACACTAGAATAGGTCTTTAACAAACAAGTTCCACTTGGCAAATTGGTTGTATTTTCCTACGATCCTCAGTGATTGTTCTGATTTCTATATTGACTCAATAAGTGAACAGGTCAAATAGATAGTCGGTCCAATAGTTGTATCCCAAACAAAGCATACCCTGTAGATTGCTTCTAACATATTCCTTCTAATTAGATATTTTTTCAGGCATGCCATGTGTCTCGAACGATTGTAAGTTGTTGAAGCTTATCCCCTGGATCTGGAAACTGATGACCACATGTCTATCAGACTGTTGGTTCTCTGCCTGAAAAAAGGATGCTTTGTTATGTGCTAAACTTGCTTTCTGTTTTGCACAAGTTGTATTTTGTATTCTTCCTCCAGGTGCAATGGAACCAACCTGTGTGTTTCCCCTTTCTTTAGAAATCTCCACAACCTTTATTTGGATATTAATTGTAGGTAAGGATTGTGATCTAGAAGCAATCTCGACTTGTTTTTGAACTGTGAGATATATATTCAATAACACATCTATCTGTTCTATGCCTTGCCACCAATGATACTAACACAAGACGTCCATCATATTTTAGAGAGATGCATGCATCACGTTTCTAGACAATACTCATTTTTTTATCAGTAGTTTTAGGAGCTACGTGTACTAGGTATCCAATCAGGCTTAAATGTCTTACCCATTCTCAATTTTAAACATAAACAATGTAAGTAACAGTTGCACCCTCAAGTGCCCAAATATATACACAATATTGATCAAACTCTGTTGATGATGCTCTTTGCATTTGTTTTCACCATGCTAAAGTTAAATGGGGTAACTTCTCTCTGAAGAATACTTTGGACTATCTAGTACTGATTACTCTGGCCAATCCAGTACTGAAGGTGCTCGTCGAAAATATCCTCTTGCATTGAATATTTCAAGTCTGGAAATGCTTGGCCCACCCAAACAAGGTTTGGTCGATGATGTTGAGCCATTGTAAATATTACTGCATAAGCCACCTTCACAGAAGCAAGCTCACACAGACCTTTCTCAACAAAAAACGTGCTCTCATTTGATCGAACTATCTGTCTTGTAGGCACGCATTTCCCTGGTGGTTGGCTTCCATGTGAATCAACATTTTCAACCTATTCATGGATATTCCTCATGGCTAGATGTCTTTGACCTATCAAACATTTCAATCAGTAGGCAGACTACGTTCACCATAGACATATGTGCATGCAATCATCTGCTTGGAAATCAAGCATTTGGATTTAGGTTACTGTTCTACATATTTATGATTTGACATGTGGCTTTGACTTGAGATTTGGCAGGTTGGTAGGCTTGATTCATGAAATGGATTTGTGTGTAAATTCATAGAATGTATGTGTGTGTTGATTCATAACGACATTGACTACTGAAATATTTGGGTGAGTCACAACCCAAAATCATGAGGGTACCCCTCTAATGTTGCGACTATTCTCCATTTGGAAATTAGTTTGATGGATTGGCTGTTACATCTAACTTGAACACCTATAGTCTGCCTCGACTTCTATGTGTCTCAATGCTCTTCTAGAAAAATCCTCAACACCTCCATACGATATGCCTGGCGATAATATCCAAACTATGAACAACACTTGGCGTTCATGATTCTCTTAGACAAGCTTTCTGGAACTTTCTTTTACTATAACATACTATATCCCACATGAACCAAAACAATAACATGTATGTCAGCGATTTTAACATATATCAATGTGTAGTGCACTTAAGAGCACCCCCTCATATTGTTAGGTGTTGTTCGACCTCAATGCCCGATAGCTTTAATGGGAGATTGGCCAATATTTTTGCCAAACCTTTTTCCTAAATGAACATGGATTTTGTAACAAAAACTTTGAAAGTAAAGAAACAAACTGACAAGATAAGGCACAATTTTACTCAAGTAACATAAGAAATCTAGATATTCCCCGAATACGAACATGGCGAAGAATTCGAGGATTTTTTGGGAAGTGAGATGATGTTTTATGATGGCGTTGCAAGAATGTCACTACTCTAGTAGCGTTCCTATCATAATCAAAAGTAAAAAATTTAACACTGTAAACTGATTACTAACACTGGCTCCTTTTGGGGATGATGTTCTCCCTGTGGGACATCAATAACTAGCACACCAACATGCCTTTATCATTTTTTCTCATCTGTGCAATCGCGACCCTGTAAATCTTCTTCTCTGTAGACATCCACAACTTTTGTGTTGTGCCTAATTCATTGGATTAGTGGAGTCATTCATACTGCAGCTAAAACTCCACAACTTATTCAAAGTGTGAAGTAACAATATACTGCAATAGACTAACAATATGAAAAGAATCTACTTGCTCATATGAAGAGCTTATTTTACACACTACCTACTCTATCCAATTGCTTCCTATCGATCAGGTAAAAACATGCTTACAATGAAGCCATACTAGTATTTTTCTAATTGGTGAAACTCTTGATCTAGTTCTGACAAAGAAAGAGACCCATAACATATCAAAGTGAGAAGGAAAAGTGAAGGAAATCCAACCCTCTCTAAGGAAGAATAATTTTTCATTTGAAGTGCTTGAATACTCCATATAATCAACAAAAGGATCATGAAATCCACAAAGAAAAACCTCTTCCTGTTGTTTCAGCTGAAGATCAAAAAGTCTCTGCATATCTTCCCACTGATCATGGTTGCCATCTTCAGCTGTCTGTAAATCTGAACATGGCTGCATACTAACTTTACTTTTCATGATAGATTGCCCGTTGTTGTATGTAGATCCAGGTTCAAGCATAATGCATGCAAGCTTACTGATTTGTAGAGATGGTTGTTTGATGTCTTCTGCAGACTCAAGATGACTGATTTCTTCACAATATTGTTCTTCAGCACAATCTGATTCATAACTATCATAAACTGACTGGCTTCTCCTTAAGTCAACAAAAGGGATCTTCTCTTCTCTGTCAAAATACTTATCAAAGATAGGTGGGTCCAAAACTACTTGGTCTTAGACAAAAAAATTAGCAATCTGCTGATCTCTCTCTTCATGCTCAGGTGAAAACACATCGTGGAAAATTTCTTGAAGGGATGGAGAAAAATCCTCTTCGTCAACTAATTATTCTTTTAAATTAGAGGTATCAGATACATTAGATACATGATATAATGCATCTACATCTATACAATCATCAGTATAATTATGAATCATATCTGGAAGACTTTCTTCTTAGGAATTAGAAAAAGAAAAGGATCCATCCATATCTTCATTAAAAAATTCACTTTCATCCTTGATTTCGTTTTCAATCAGATCTTCACTAAGCTCATCACATGAGGAACACTTTGTTTCTTGTTGAATACAAAGCTTGAACTTTTCACAATATTCTTCAAGAAGTATATCAGAAGAATAATACCTCTTGCAATACTTATGGAAGGCTGCATGAAATTCATGCAAAGAAGATATTCTAACAATATAAAGTGATTGATACCATCTTTGAGCATCAACATATAATGAGTATAAAAAAATATTCATAAGAGCATCTTCATGATAGATATTCAACCGATCTATGCACTGGTGAAAATCTATGAGATGTTGGGAAGGATTATCCCTTTCATTTCCACAAAATATAGGAAGAAATTCTGCGCATTCTAAGAAGGAAATAATAGGATTAGGAAAACCAGGAATAGTTGAAACATTGAGAGGTGAAAACCTCTGAGCCAAGATAGCCTCCATTTCTATGGTTGTCTCGTATCAGTGAAGTCGCCAACGGGTTCTTCCTTCATGGAGTGGAGTCGCCAGGTGAATGATGTAGTCCTGAATATATGACTAGCCCTTATTCACCATCAAAAGCTTGATCTAGTCTATGTCGTTCTCCCAGGGAAGATTTCCCATTCATCTCCGTCCTCAGCAACAGCGCCAAAAGATGTTAGTGCTAGAAGTTTCCCCTAGACTTTTATAGGGTCAATCCTATCACATCTTCAGTTATTGCAATGATTTTATAATAAAGGATATGTTTAGGGTTTTGAAAGAGGGTGGATCAAGCATATGGAAAGATAAATAATAAGAGAAATAGGCTAAATCCAGATCAGTAAAAACGCCATTGGGCATGGAGTCAAGTAAACACCCTGTTGATCGAAAGAAATGAAATTGTATATCAGTTAAGACATTTATATGAAAATGGGTAGAAGAATAGGGAGTAAACAAAAAGTAGAACACCCATCAAACGAATATTCTCTTTGTCAAATGGATGAAACAATGCTTGAAACAAAACACACAAATAATAAGTAGTCATAGAAAAATCTTTACCACTCGGGAGTCTATCATCCATGAGTAGCCATTGATTCTCAATGTATGCAATTCGTTCAAGTAAGACAAAAAACAGAATGTAAAACAAGGAAGATGGGAAAATAGTGTTTAGACAAGAGAAATCACAATCTAATAAAACAAATGTCATAGATCCCCAATGTCAGAAATGATCATAGAAACTGATTCCCTCAGGCTTACAATAACATCTACTGGTTCGCTAATTCATCAAATTCTTCTTAGGCCTTACTCTCTTGGGCCTCTCTCGGTTCTATTACAAATTACTCATTAAATATACATATTACCCTGCCTATTTTCTATAAAATGTCTTTGTTAAAATCTAATAAAAATCTTCAATCTAACAACAAAATCTAATAGAAACAAACTCAAAACTAAAGTTGGTTGGAAAATTTCCGAATAGCTCAGGTTGTTGATGGATTTGCCATTTATTTGTTGATTTTCTGGCTTGAGAATCTCAACTGTAGATTAAATGCCCAATTGCTGCCTAATATCACTGATTGAATCCCGTGTTGTGAATCTGGAGTTGGACTTTGATTGGTGATTCATTCTTGCCAAGTTTCCCCTTCAAAAATAGATATTATACCCAAATATGATCATATCATTTGATTGTTTAATTCATGCCTTGAAGAACTGTTGATCTTTTCCTGAACATATGGATCTTCAAACTAGTATGTTTCCAGATGTGCTTTGTCACCATTAATAATTTTCCAAGTGGGTTTCACCAAATCTGGAGATGTTCTTTGATGTTGTAGACTTGATCCTTAAATATTGAACTGAATGCTCAACTCCTTCCTTGAAATCTTCCTGTTCCTCTAATATATAGGAATTACATAAGTTACATACATTTATTGTCAACCTGATCATCAGGGACAGATTATAACTAACTCCTAGAAACCCTCAGGGAGAACATCTAC
>SNQJ01S0155014.1:0-35734 GCA_010110895.2 Picea sitchensis
TAACAAAAATTCACCTAACAATCTACAACATAACAAACAACTAGTTAATGTAAGAATATTAATCATAAAAATTGCATTCTTATTTTAAACAATAATTAACACTAAAAAAAATTAGAAAAAAATGAACATTTATGTATAATATGAGATGAAACATATTACATACCTTAGTATCTGTGTCATGCAATTGTTCGACAAATTATTCATAACCTTTAAGTTCACTAGAAGCAATGTAGCGGAGATAATATTTGCTCTTGATCCTTCATAAAGTCATTTATTTTCCTTTTCTAATAAAGGTTCCTCATAAATACCAGCATTTTCCCCATCCTCATCCGGTTGCGAAAACAAATCTTGGATCATTTGATTTGTCCCATCATTTTCTTCCATGGGATCATTAACTTTATTTTTCCCATCATCTTCTTCCATGAGATCCTCATTTGCTTGGTCATGATGATGTTCCTCAGCTTGTACAAAATCATTTCTACTAATACTTGGTGCAATATTCTGCGGAAAGTTAGAGGGAAACTCTAACTTTATAATTACAAACAATCATGCAAAATTAGTGTATACTGTAACAAACATTCAAACAATATATATACATATATATATATATATATATATATAGTTTTATATAAAATTGACAAAAAAAACATAATGAATATATAGCTAATTACCATGGGATGATATTCATTCGATCCACCATCAATGTGACCATATTTCCTACAATGTTTTGTAGTTGTTGCTATTAAAGTTCTTGCAGGACGTCTGAGGCAACATTTTTTACAAGGGAAATAACATCTACCATCACCCTTTTCACCCGCTTTACTTTTTTCCCCACCTCTAACAACATTCTGCAACATTCTTCCGCACAAAAATACCCTTTCGGAACCGCCGTCGTTATAGCAAGATTGTCGCAACATATTTAAATCATAAAATATTTATAGTCCAATTTTAGGTCACTATCGTCGCAATGGCGATGAACGTGACCTAAAAATATTTCTTCTTTTACCTATTTATTTTAGGTCATTTTTAACGGTCAATTTTAAGGTTAGGTAATTCATCGCTCTTACGATGGACAAACTATATTCATCGCTCTTGCAATGAACATTGACCATAATAGTTTAGTCAAACTACATGCATCGAGATAGTGATGAATACGAGGTAGATTTAAAAAATTTGAATTTTGTCTCTTGCATGTTGCGATGAAAGAGTACTTTCGTCGCAAGTGGTCGTCGCAAATTTTTCAATATGTAGTAGTGAGTGCTCAGATTACTCTTGTTACTCTGGTTACTCTCTGTTGTTGAAACAACAGGAGGAGTAGCAATACTTAAGTCGATAGTAGGCGCAGTACCTGAAGTTTCTAGTTCTTCTCGATGAAGTTCTTCAGTCTCTACTTCCTCTGCCCTCGCGAACTCTAAATACTCTTTGTCTGATAGCTCTGCTCCTTCTCCACTGTAGAATCCTTTGTCTTATGTTAATGGACCGTAAATCTTCTTAAATAGGTTTTCAAGAGGAACCTCTTTGAAAGATCTCCCACTGTGTGTGTATCCAGCCTCTGTGTCACTGTCGTTGTCTGAATTCTTCAACAATAGCTTTAAACTCCAATTGATTACTCTATATTCAAGATATTCTTCTCATGTAATAGCATCTTAATCTTCAACTTCAAAAAGTGTAGAAACTTTCCTCTGGGTCCCTTACAGAATACCTCTCTTCTTGACTATATGATTCCACTCTGTCAATAGCAAATTGAGTAATGTACCCTCCAATATTGTTGTCAAACCAGAGATCTACTGCTCTTGACACAGCATTGTCAATTTTCTTGACTTTCTTAATCAACGTCGACTCCAAACCATGGGTGGTATAAATATGATTTCAAACTGAGTGTCTGCTAGTCTGTCTAACCACTCATATAATTCCTTATGAACTCCTGCAAATAAAATCTCATGCACATCAGTAAAGATGTACCTTCCCAACCAGTCTTTTGTACAAATGCTAGGGTTCTTGTTCTAAGCTACGGTGAAGTCCCTTTCTTTTTCTTCTATCCAATTCTGAATCTTTGTCTTCGATGGAAACCACCTTGACATTCCCTCAATAAGATCCCTGTCTCGAAAATGGAACCATTTTTTGGCACAGGGGAAAACCCAGGGTTCAACTCTGATAGCACACCAACAAACCCTGACTACTAGCCCTTACGGCAACACCTGCGAAGCAGATGAAGTCTCACCCGAAGTAGCAATAGGGGGGTTGCAGGACACGGGTGTCTACAACCAGAAGAGATGCAAGATCATTCCAAAACAACAACACTAAATAACCTAGAGATTCTTAACAGTATTATACTAACTTCACGACTTAGGTTATATCTTCTTATCTTCAACATGAACAATAACAGTGCAATAAAAGTATAAAAGGAAGAAAATCACAAGGCATCAATCACATAAAACAACAAGATTTTACGTGGTTCATCCTCCCCTTAGGGCTATGTCCACAAAACTATGTTTATTGATAGAATAGATGAAAATATATAGTTATAGATGTGCACTTAGCTATATATCTTTCTCTCTCTTCCTCTTTATTTCCTCTCCCTACGCACCCAGCTGCAAGGTCAATCTTCGCACCCATATGAAGATCCATAATACAAGAATACACTAAAATATAACACGTTTACCTCTTGATATCACTATCACCCTCTCTCAACTCTTCCAGACCTCTATTTATACATTCCATGACTCTTAGACAACCCTAGACCAAAGCCCAAGTGCCAAAACCCTATGTGCCAAAACCCTAGGTGCCAAAACCCTAGGTCCACATAACCTGCCTTTTAAGGACTTCGCCAACATGTTCTTCCTTCTTCTCTGTGAGGTGCTCCAAAGCACCCGTTAGTATCTTATTTTGCTTGTTGACTTGTCCACGATCTATCTTATTTGTTGCTTTGTCTTCCTTGATCTTCTCTTTCAACAGCTTGCTTTCCTTTACTTCGTTCCTTATTTTATGCTTCTTTAACCACTTCAACCCTTCCTCGGTTTGTGTGCCTTCCGCACACTTCATACTTTTTATTTCTTCTTCCTTAATCTTCTCGTTCTTCCTTAATACATGAGAAAGGGTCAACAATTTCTCATCTTCATCAATAAATTCATGTCCATAGTTTACAGTTTGATATTCAACACTAGCCTACCTAGAGTTTTGGATGAAATGAGAATCTATCTATAGCCAAATCCAGAGAACAGAGTGGGGGATTGGGTATTATTCATGCACTCAACAGTAATCTGCGTCTATGGTTGTCAAGAATCCCCCTATTTATTTTTTATTTTTCTAACCTCCAGGGTCTTTGCCCTTGAATTCATCAAGAAAAGGATTATATCTAAGACAACATTTCCTGAAATTGCGCAACGCCTCCAACCTCAAATTCCCTTTTATCATTGACCCCTTCATTGTCAAATCTAGATCATTCTTATCTCGGATTCAAGCAAAGCTACAAGAGTTTGGTTTTGCACATCTACAAGGAAGAAGATATGATCCACACCAAATCATATCCAAGAGAAAATTGATGAACAAACAGGCCCCTTATGAGCATGAACATGTTGAGGGTTTTGATAAGATGGAAAAACTAGAAGTTTGTGTTGATATGGAAGCTATCTTGCAACCAACTCAACCACAACAAGTAGAGGCAACCWTGTAACAAATTCAAACACAACAAACTCCTMAAAAACAGATATTCAAAGTTCCTAATATGAGTATTTACAGCAAGAGAAGCAGCTCAGAGGCCATGGGAACTAGTGATTAGCATACTACTCCTAAGAAGATGAATATTTCACAGTCTCCACAGATAGTAGATTTGGAGGAGGAATAACCAAGAGAACAATTTAATCTAGATATGGTGGAAAGTGGCACCAACACTGTAGAGGTTGAAATGGAAAGAAAACTCCAAAGTGAAGGCATCTCAAGAACCTTTAGCATCAGGAAACACATCTTTAATAAGACATATGGGGCAACTTATCAATCTAAAGAATATTTGGCAAAACATTATGCTGAGAAGGGAAACCTAGCTCTAGGTGAGATGAGTGATTTAGTCCCTAAAGTGGAAAATATTTCTTAGCACAAATATTATTTTTTCACTGTAAGGGACATTGAAAAGAGGACCTTTAACATTGTAGTTGAAAATGAAGACAAATTATCTAAGATCAAGATAAGGTATGACAACATCAATGCTCCAGACAAGGTCAAATTCCATAAGGACACCAGTGGTATGTTGTATTCTGACTACCTAAGTTTAATCTTGAAAAATTCAAAGCTCTCATCTTATGCAATGAAATTGGAAGGGTAGTTGAGGTAAGAAAAATCATCTAACAAAGCTTGGAAGACTTAGCTAAAGAGGTTGGAATTTGAAGGTCACCAAGGGGTGAAATCCTCGTTAGATGAAAAAGACAAATTAATTCAAATCTTAAAAAATAAATTGAAGATGTCTGCCACAGAGAATCCACAAACAACAAAATTGGTTGCTCTAGAACATGAAAATGAAAATGAAACACTTTTTCAAGAGGAATTATACTACAAGTCTATATCATTGTAGCTAGAACAAGAAAAGGTGAACTAGTCACAAGGGAAAACAAAATTGCTAAACAGGGTTGTAGTCATATCTCCTGCTGTAGAATCTGGGCCAAATACTGAAGGACTTGTCCAGGATATGTCAAAATCAGCCTGAAAGAAGGATAAATCAAAGGGATAAAGGGGAGAATATAGAAATTGAAGAAGGATATGCAAGCAAAGGATGAAATAATGGCTCAATTTCAAAAGGAGAATGGATCCTTGGAGGAAAGGATAGATAAGTTGAAGATGAGATTAAAGGGAAAAGGTCTGTTGCAGGGGGGAAAACATATCATCTGGGACTCTATAGTTGTTGAATTTGCCAAGTTCAGAGTGAATTTGAATTTCATCAATGATAAAGACAGGATGGCCATCATAGCCATAAGAATGTGCAATGTTGTGAATGAGACTTTAGCAAAAAATCCATCAGAATCGACACAAAATGCCATAAATCTACTCAACTTCATTCCTACTACATAACTTTAGACTATTGGAGTTAAATACATAACTACATTGATAATTTGGTCCAGGAGGGTTATTGCTAAACATAACCTATTGAAATCGGTTCAAACCAAGGAAACACATATGGAGAAAAGTGTGCAAGAGTTTAAGGATTTGTTTGAAGAGTTGTTTATCAAAGGCCTCCCACCATTTTGGGATGGAAAAGGAAAATTGTATGATCATGAAGAATACAATGCTCTCCTCACTTAGTGTAGAAAGGATCACTCTGTTGACGATAAAAAATCTCAATGCGGATTTCGCCCGCAAAGTGTTGCTAAGCCTATTATTTATAAGCTAATGATATTTAATACTAGTAGGTGGGACCCGCTTGTAGATTGGAGGATCATGTTCTTATTTGATATTTATGTTGTTGTTTGACACTGCTTACAGGGCTCTACATGATTTATGGTGAAATGTTGGTTCTATTTGCGACAAATGGATGATGGATAATGCATGTTATGTGTTGGTTATGTTGCTCTAGGCTCTAATTTCATGTCATGGTGGCTTATGTCAACCGTTATTACCCTTGCTATTGGCACCTTGATTCATTACTTGTTACACCTACATGTTAGTAACAACAAATAAGAGAAATTGAAAAGAGACCTATGAAAAAATATAAGAAAGGAAACTATGTTATGCTATGCTATACTATGAGAGATTGAAATTAAAAGGAATGATGTTAGTCCTAACTAGAAATGTTAGTGGATATACGATGTTATTGAGTTATATGAAGGCGCACTTGATATACATTATGGTATGTTTGGAAATGGTTAATGTGATATCGGGTGGCGCATTTGGAAAACAATGGATGTTAGTTTTGATGCATGGATTAATTGAATGGATTAACTGGTGGTTGGATGGCACGTACTACGTAATTGAATGAGGAAGAAGATGGAAGGGACGTGCATTCACTGCACGTCACTCCATATTTTCCCCATTGGTCGTCACCCTAGCTCGTTTATTGTTCAATTATTGTTCATTGTGGTTAAGCTCTGATATTCAGGCGAGAAAGGAACCGCTTGACCAAGCTCGTGTTTTTAAGGCTATTTGGTTACAAGTATTTTTTATTTTTTTCGCCATCCATGAACTCACTCTGTTTATGAAATATACATTGGCTTGGTGATGTATTGGTCTGTTATTTTATTAATGTTTGAAACTGTGTAAACTCATGGTGTCTCTCTGAAATAGTTGTTGTGTGTTATTCGATGCAAATGTGAAATTTGATGGTTGAAGTCATGATTTCATTGATTATTCTGTGTGGTGGAAGCCATGAAGGCTCTCTGTTGTCTTTATGGGTTTTTGTTGGAGGGTTTCACCATCTCCTCATAGTTTTGTAACCATACCCATTCGTATTTGTTGTTATGGGGTTGATGTGTTTGATTTTGAACCAGCTTGGGTCACTGCATTTCATTTTCCACTAGGTCGTGGGCTCATTTTTTTTATTTTAGTTTCTGCACAATTGGTTATGGTGGATATTATGCCAAGATGCTTGATTTAGGGTTGGTTTCTATTACATGGCTCTACATTTCTACCAGCATTATTCAGTTTTTTGGGAAAACCACAAGGGTTATGCCCATGCATGTTCTCGGGGTTATTATTGGCCAGTAAGAGGCTTCTAGTCCTCTATTCATAATCTCTCCTATTGGGTGTGAAATGTCACCCTATCATACAAGTTAATGGTTATATGTCCTTTGTTTCCACCGTGTTGTTTCAAAGGGATCTCACCTGCTATTGATATGGTCAACTCCAGTCTCCTTGTGTTTCAATGATCGAATGAACCCTTGACTATTTTCTTGTATTCGTTGGTACTGATCCTAATTTTTCTTAACTCAATAGTCACACTCTGTCGGTTATCTAGTTGAATGTTATAGTTGTTGGGTAGTATTTCCAGTGAGGTTGATTATTGTCTTGTCCTTGTTGATCAAGTTAATTACAGAGTTGATGGTATATCGTTGGCAGTGGTTTTGATTATTGGTATTTAGTCGCTACATTATTTATTATAACAGTTGAATCGATATCTCATAATGGTTAATTGGTTGATTTGAGAAATCAAATGGGCACACGGTCGCTGCCTCTTGTGCTGATTAAGTCACAGTAATGATTCTTGTGTTATGTATTGGTCTGTGTGTTTCCTACAGCATGGTATAAGTGGAAATGATGGTCATTGTTACTATGTGTTTAATTTCCCATTCGAGATTATTCCAATTTAAAGTATTGATGATTGAGGCTTGGCTTTCCACTATGTATGATTTTTGGATATCGTGCATCATTTTATTTGATTGCACCAATAGGAATAAAGCACAGGGTGTTTACATTATAATTCCATTACAGAGTTATGGGTAATTGTTGTTAGAAGAATGAAATCGGTCATGGTTTAAAAGAGTCTGTTCAATTCTTGAAAGACTTGTGTCTATGCTTGATTTGAAGATTTGGAATTTATGGACAGTGGTTAAGGTTTTGATGCTGAACATAGTTGGAAAAATGACTATGTGTTCATTAGAATTTGTTTTAAATATGAAATGAAATAAGTGACAGGAAACATAATTCTTATACGGGTTGTTTGGAAGGCATATTGTTTTAAGTTTGATGACAGTGTGTTAATTAAAGGGGTTTAAATGTGGATAGTGAACAAGTATCAACAGACAGTAATTGTTTGATTGATCACAATAATGGTTTGGATGGTGTTGGATCATTTGCATTAAATACATAATTGTTTGATGGATTAATTAATTGATTTTATGAACAGTAACCGCTCTTTTCCCCTATCATTATCTCACTTTTCACTAATTACAATCCCCTCTCCTTCCCATATTAATTATCCACTCCATGTTCCTAAAATTTAATTACAGTCAAGGGAAACTATGTATTATGATTGTTTAAGATTGCGGGGATGGAGTACAGTGATATATATTCTTTGGTTTACATTACAGTTGATTGTTTGTTTTCTGTGAGTAGTAATCATGATATTTTCCTCCTCATTTTAATATTTTTTGCTCAATACAACCCCTCGCATATCCCAGAACCTTTGTTCACCCCCTGCTCATTGACAACTATTAAAAAATTTATATGGATTGGATTGCATGAGTCTAATATGTTGTTGAGCCAAATTGTATTTCATATTTTTAAAAGAGTTGTCATGTATGGTTGTTAAAGAAACTATTTGCTAATCAATTATGCATACACGAATGATTTTTTTCAGAAGAGGTATCCATGGAAGAGGTAACCGAGGGAGAGGTAAATGGATCAGAGACCCAAGAAGGACAAGATTCTCCATACACTTTGATGCAGACTCACAAGAGTTAGGCCAGTTATTTCAAGATGGGTTTTTTAATTGGATTGGGCAAGGAGTGGTCCAACCTAGGCCTGAAAGGCCTCTCTTCCAAGCCCCATAGGTCCCTGGTATTCATGTGCCTCCTCATATCTCACTACACCCTGAAGTTCCCGAAAACGACGGATGGCAAGAGATTGTCCACCCGACAGTCTCCCAACATCGTGGCTGGCCTAACTTGTCTTTACCTGCTACCTTACCTCTCAATCAGATTGTCCAATATGCCCCTTTCCACTCACCAATTCAGTCTTCCCATGTGAGTAAAAGGTTGAAAATCGAAGCCCACCATGCCCCTGACAAAGAAAAATTCACAACTGCCCCTTCCTCACCCTCCAATGGCTCTGATAAATCCGTGTCCTCCTGCATGCATTTGAGGAATGATTGCTCTTATGTGATTAGCGATATTAGGCCTAAAGTCTCCACACAGCCTAAGGCAAATTGCCTCTCAGAGTGGAAAATATGGATTTTAATTTTTTATTTTATTATTTGATGATAACAGTTGACTTCTGAAATTTTGGATAGCACACTATTTTTTGGATATATGGGTAATATATTTTGGTAATAATTTCAATTATCATTGAGATAAATTGTCAAATATGAATGTGATGATGGAAGTCACAAGGAGGGATGTTTTGTTTGATTAACTAGTTGTGTTATGATTGTTAAAAGTTAAAGGGAGTCACAAGGGGTCCCAGCTACTACTTATTATTTATTTTAAAAACCCTTATTATGATTTATTACTTTTCCCCCTTAACTAAAAATTTGGTCGAGTTTTTAGTTAACTTAACTAATGAAGTAGTTCAACTACTTCAACCAATTCTAATTTGTTTAAAGGCAAAAGGAAAGGGAGGAACAAAGGGGGAATATAAGGAGAATCATACTAAGGTTTTCTCTTTGAGTTTGTGTTGAGATAGTTCAGTTTTCATTCATTCCTTAATTCATTATAAGCCTAATTTTCTTTTATGATAGAAGGGTCCTATTGTAGACAGCAAGATTCAGGGTTGAATTACATCATTCAGACACTTTTTTTTCGGAGGTGTTGATCTATCTTTTATAGTCTGTGTAGAATTGCATGTTTGTGGATTAGATTTCATGACTGACAAAGTCTATTGTGCAGAGTTGAGTGGGAATCAATCTATGGCAAGCTGATCCAACTTTTAAAGTTCAGTTTTTTTATTTTCTGTCAGAAGTTATTTTGTATGTTTCATCAGGGATGTCTAAGTTTGACTTTGGTCCAAAACTTCCTCAGGAAATTTTGTAAAGAGAATGATTCTTTGATGAATTGGAATGAAATAAAGGATTTCTTTATGTCTCATCTGTTATGATTATTGACTTGGTGTCTTTACTTATGTTTCTATATTTATTTCAGCATCTAATATGTTCAGAAAATTACATAAATAATGAATTTTTCAGCAAGTTTTTATTTATAAAAAAAACAGCCTAAGCACTTGTACACAATACTTGTGAGTTAGGATACAAATTTTGATGGCTATAAATCTAGGGTGATATTCCCATCTATATTTCTTTAGCCAAGAAAGATCCGAAAATTCTTGAGTAAGATCATTTCATATCTTTCCCTCAACACACTCCAAGTTCGAAACCCTGGAATAAAATCTGAAAGTTGCCACATTAGTTGATCATATGATTACAGACTTTGAAATTTTGAATCAGTTCAAAGTAGTCAAAGTTGGACTCCCAATCATGACATACGCTTCTTGCATTGATATATAGATCCTGATCAAGGAAATGATAGACTATGATATCCCTTCTGACTTACAATGGAAGGAGACAGTACGGTTGGGTAAGACAAAGTGCAATTTTCCAGGGTCCAGTAGATGATGTCCAGGTGCCACTGAAGATGGAAGATCAGGTGGAAGACTAGAACAGAACAAGTGGCAAAGAAAGGAATTGAAGCTCAAGAGGAGTTAGAAGCCATATCATCAAACGTTTTCTTGTTAATCATTGTAATCTGTTCCAATACCAAAAATGTCATTTGTAATTATTATAATCAATTTCAGAAACTGAAATGTTTCATTTGTAGTCATTGTAATCGGTTTCAAACTGAAGGAACTCGACTTGTATAAATATTAGGAGTTCCAAATGTATTAAGTGTTGGAAGAACTGCAAGTGCACGATTTTAGCTATTCGGAAACTGAACTGTAATTTTATGAAGTTGAATTGAATACACATGCAAAAGTCTTGAAGTTTCCATGAAAAGATTCTAATGATGATGATATGAGTTTTGTCTCCTCCCTTTGTATGTATTTCCTGTATTTATGATTGCATTTTCACTGTCTTCTGTTTAAATTGAATATTCAAAGGCCCATAATTCATCTTGTGATGCTCTCCGTTGAAGCAATTTAAAATGTGTTAAGTTCTTCCTAACTAATTTATAATTCATTCATTTAATTCTTTGATAAATTTGTATGTTTTTTTTTCTTCCTACACTCTGCAAATTTACAAATTATAACTCAGATTTATCACCTCATTTATCCTTTACCCTATGGAGATTTCTACATACCAGTAAGTGCTTCCATTTATTTTCAAAATTTTGACTCCATAGCCCTAAGTGTCCCTCCTCTTCCTTGTCAACAAAATTATAACAAAAAACCCAAAACAACAAAACCTAGCCATTGGTTTTCAAAGAAATACCAAGTGACAGGAGAGATCCCTCTCTGAGCTAAGCAGGCTAGTACCCAACTCTAAAGTTGGTTTTTAGGTTACCTCTTTAGTTTGTTTTATTAGCCGAAAAAATTTACATAATGCTAACATTATGGCGTCGTTGTCGGGGATCAAAAGTGAAATCTTCCCTGGGAAAAGAACGACTTAAAGCTTCAGATTTTATTGCTGAGGGTGACAATGAATCAAACACCTTATTGGATGAGACTAAATTTACCCTGGAGAATCCATTATAAAGAGACCAGTAGCATAAAGTAGTTTGAGCTAGAAATCCTGGCTCCTAAGAGAATTCATACCAAGAGAAACCCAGACCCAAAAGCAGGGATCCATGTGTCTGATCTTGAGAAGATTGTACACAAAAGAAAATAAAATCCAATAAGCCTCGTTTTGTGTCTATACATATATCTATCCTTGCCCAAACATGGAGTGAAAATCATTGAAGGCCTTGATTTTGATTTGAAATTTGAGCAAACTCTGTTCATAACTAAATATGAGTCTTGTTTGAATGAGATCATCTTTGATGAGAAGAGTTTCGAAGATTTAATTTTAGCTGCCTCTACTAAGCTTCTTGTGATCCCTACTCAAAACCAACAACCACTTAAAGTTCTTACTGCAACCATGTTAGCTAGGTTTACCCCTCTTGGTCTACCTGATCAGTTGCATGATTTGCCCCAGGAATATAATCAGGGGATTAAGTTGTATGATGTTGAAGGAAATGTGTCATCCTAAAAACACCTAGACTGGTTCAATGATTTTGTAGATCTAGAAGAATTAGATTTTGAAGATGCAAAAAAGAGGTTGTTTGCAAAAAGTCTTGCAGGAGAAGTCAGAAAGTGGTTTAGAGCTCTCCGAGTAACAAGTATCCTAAAATTTGAATCCTTTGAAACAGGTTTTCTTGCAAAGTGGGGTGACAAGAAAAAACCCCTTTAGTTGTTAACCTAATATAACAACATGAGAAGGTCACATGATGAAACAGTACATGAGTTTTCAGCTAGATTTATGAAAGTCTACAATTCAATTCCTATTGAAGTAAAACCTCCTCCTAGAGTTGCTCAACTTAGATATGTTGATTCCTTTGAAAGTGTTTTTTGTTTGTTGTTGAGGGAAAGAAGATCCACTTCACTAGATGATATGATGATTGATGCAATAGAATTTGAAGTAAATATAATGGCTCCGGGAAAGATAAAATCTAATTCTGACAGGGACATGAACAAGGTTCAAGATAAGGCACAACCTTCAACCTCAAAGTCATCAGAAGAGAGGTTTGATTTGATGATGAAGATCATGGAGAAACTCATGGAAATGATGTCTTTAGATAATAATCCTAACACCAAAGAGCAGGCTGATGTTCCACCCAGGAATCAGAGGAGACTAGCAGTTCCACAAATCAGACAAAGAGATTAGAGGAACCAGGGTAATGAGCAAATAACACCTTTTCAAAATAATTATGTAAATGAGAATTTTGATGAAAATTTTGAAGACAATGTGCATTGTTGTGATGGTGATGAAACAGTGGTATTTTTAACTAAAGAAGAACATGACCAGTTCATGGATGCAAATGAAATATTCATGCAGGAGAATGATGAAAGGTTATCAGTGGAAAAATAATATTACCAAACAGGGTTGCAGAATGCCATCATGCAATTCCAGAAACAATATAATCTTCGAAACAAAAATGTGTTCGCAAATACTCCAAACGGAAATCCCTCCAAAGAAGCTCAAAATAATATACCTTCTTCAAGTCATCCTAAGAAGGACTATGTTGCAAAGGATGTTGTGGAGAAAGGAAATCAAAAGGAAGAACCTCCAAAGAAAGTACCTGAATCAAGAAAGGATACAGTCATCAAAGAGGTAGAGAAAACCCCTTCTTCCTTTAACTTTGAAAGTGAGATGGACAAAATTAAAATTTACGTTCCCTTCAATGAGCTGATAAAGAATAGTGAATACAAAAATCAGATCATTAAGATGCTCAAGATGGAAGAAAATTCTGATAGTTTGAATATACAATATGATCATCTTTCCATCTTTTTTGGTCCAGGTGTAGAGGAGAGTAGTGATGTTGATGAGGTCCCTCCTTTCTATGTTAGTCTGAAGATTCATGATATGACTCTACACAATTCTATGTTGGATTCGGGAGCATCCCATAATTTGATTCCCAAGGTGGTCATGGACCAAATGGGCCTGGACATTACAAGGCCTTACAAATATCTTTTCTCCTTTGATTCAAGGAAGGTGAAATGCTTGGGCCTGATCAAATATCTAGGGGTATCTTTGTCTCAAATTCCAGCAAAAAATATGGTCATGGATGTAGTGGTTGTTGATATCCCTCCCAAATTTGGCATGATTTTATCTAGATCATGGGCTACAAAGTTGGAAGGGACTCTGCAAATGGATATGTCATATGCCACTATCCTTGTTTTTTGTCAAGATAGCAGGTTGTACAAGGAAGTATTGCTCAAATACATGGTCAGTAAAAAATCCCATCCAAACAACCATCCCATTTATTTTTTGGAAACTAAGATTGGTTCCTCTATTTTCTTTAATGATTCGAGTTTTGAAGAGAAGGTGCCAGAGACTAATATGAATGTCAAATACAAATATGATCAACAAACTAAGAAAATTTTAGAACAACAAGACAGTACAAAAAATGATATGTGGAACATGAGCTTTGATGGAGCTGTCAGCAGAGAAGGAGCAGGAGTTGGTGGGTGGATTAGCCCCCCAAACTGGCCACAAAAATTTGTTCTTATAATCTTGCTTTTGAGTGCACAAATAATATGGCTGAATATGAGGCATTAGTATTGGGATTGAAGACTTTGAAAGAAATGGGTGCTAGGAGGATAGTTTTTCATGGAGATTCTGAGTTGATCATAAATCAAGTGAAGGGAATATATCAAGCAAAGCACCCCATGTTAAGATCATACAGGAATAGAGTATTTGACCTTCTTGAATAATTTTTAGAATATAGTCTCTCAACAATTCCAAGAGGCCAAAATCAAATTGTTGATGCTCTAGCCACTTCAGCCTCAATTTTTAAAATTCCAATTTTTCCTAACAGGGGATATGAGATTGAGGTCAAGCAGAGACCAACAGTGCCTGACAACATTACGTACTGGAAGGTTTTTTAAGATTATAAAAAAACAGAAATATTCTCTAAGATGGATGGTGAATTTGCAAATTTGAATATTGATGAGGAATATTGTGGTGAAGAAGAAGATGCAGTTGTGTTTGCAAATGATGGCTATTTCAAGAATCATATTGTTGGTAAGGATATAATGAAGCTAAAAAATAACATCATTCCCAAGGGCCTGATCCCATTAGAAAAATGATTTGACAACAATGATGTGGCCAGGAGTCCTAAATTACTATAAATGAGGGAGATGTTGAAGATTGCAACAATGGGACTCGAGAAGATACCAAGATTATCAAGTTGTCCAAGAAACTTAGCCGAGAGGTCAAGAAAAGGTATATCAATTTAATGAAATGATTTCTTGATGTTTTTGCCTAAATTTATGAAGATGTGAAAGTTTATGATACCAAGGTGATTCAACATGTGATTCCAATCAAAGAGGATCATAAACCTTTCAAACATAAATTAAGAAGAATTAACCCTTTGTTGTTGCCATTAATTGAAAAAGAGATAAAAAATTTGTTTGAAACCAAGATCATAGTATCTCTGAGATTTTCTAAGTGGGTGGAAAATCTGGTACCTTTCAGAAAGAAGAGTGGAGAGATCATATTATGTGTAGACTTTAGAAATCTAAATAGGGTATCTCTTAAGGACAATTACCCACTACCTAAGATGGATCACATTCTACAGAAAGTGGTTGGTTATCAAAAGATATCAATGTTGGATGGTTTCTCTGGGTACAATCAAATCATGGTACACCCTGATGATCAAGAAAATACAGCCTTTACAATACCATGGGGCACCTTCATGTATGCCAAAATGCCTTTTGGGCTCATGAATGCAGGAGAAACTTTCCAAAGAGCTATGGATATAGCCTTTGTTGATGAGAAAGATAAATTTATTGTTATTTACCTAGATGATATCACTGTATATTCAGTTTATGATGAAGAGCATCTTAAACATCTAAGAAGATATTTTCAAAAATGTAGGAAGTTTGGCATTTAATTGAACCCCAAGAAGTCTAATTTTGGCATGGAAAAGGGGAAGTTTCTTGGTCACATTATTTGAAAGGAGGGAATAAAGATATATCCTAGCATAGTTGAAGGAATCCTAAAAATTGGCACACCCAGAAGCAAAAAAGAAGCACAATCTTTCCTGGGGAAAGTAAATTTTCTGAGAAGATTCATCCCTAACCTGGATGAAATCATAAAGAATATCACTAACATGATCAAGAAAGGAAGTGAGATAAAGTGGACCCCTGAATACAAAAAATCCTTTTAAGATATTAAAGTAGCATTGACTAAGGCCCCAGTGTTGGCCAGTCCCAATTTTGCAAAAGACTTTATATTGTTTTCTTTTTCCTCAGAGCACAACATTGTTGGTGTTTTATTACAAAAGGATGAACAGAATTTTGAGAGACCTATAGCATACTATAGAAGGACTTTGAGGGATTCCCCATTGAAGTATGATATCATGGAAAAACAGGCACATGCATTGGTCAAGTCCCTAAAGGAGTTTAGAGTTTATATCTTTCATTCCCATACCATTGCTTATGTGCCCAACAGTTTTGTGAAGGACATCTTAACTCATCTTGATCCTGAGGGAAAAAGGGGAAAGTGGATAGATGTGTTGTTGGAGTATGACCTTGAGATAAAACCTACCAAGTTGATCAAGGGGCAAGGATTTGCAAAGATGATGGAACAGACAAATTGTGAGCTCTTGGGAATTAATTTCATTGTTGATTTGTCAGCAAATTCAGAAGAAGAAAAGATCCCTCAGGTATCCAAAAAATTCCTTGACTCCCCATGGTATGTTGACATTATTTATGTGTTGATAAATTTGCAGGCTCCTCCTGAATTAAGAAAAACCAAGGCCAGGTTTTTTAATCTAAAAGTAGCAAAGTTTTGTATTTTAAATCAATCTATGTATTGGAAGGATCCAGGAGGAATCTTGTTGAGTTGTTTGTTGGAAGGAGAAGTAGAAAAAACGTCATAGAGTTTCATAAAGGTGATTGTGGAGGGAACCATTATTGGAAAACTACTGTGCACAAGATACTAAGGGAAGTTTTCTATTGGCCTAGCATTTTTTCTGATGTTTACAAAGAAGTTTCAAGCTATCATGAATGCCAATTTTTTTATGGGAACATAAAATTGCATCCTTTACCCTTGAATCCTATCTCTATTGAAGAAACTTTTAGACAATGGGGCCTTGATTTCATAAGAGAAATTCATCCACAGTCCTCAGCTCAGCAAAAGTGGATATTGACAGCCACAAATTACTTCACCAAGTGGACTGAAGCAGTTCCCACCAGGCAAGCCACATATACTACTATCATTCAGTTTTTGGAGAACGATATTTTTTCTAGGTTTGGTTGTCCAATCAAAATCATTACAGACAATGCAGCATCATTTAACTCCAAAAAGATGGAAAAACTTTGTTGTGATTACAATATAACTCTTGGCCATTCCACAACTTATTACCCTCAAGGTAATGGGTTGGATGAGTCATCCAATAAGAGTTTGACCAGAGTTATCAAGAAGTTGTTGCAAGATAACAAAAAGGCTTGGCACAAATATCTCATCCATGCACTATGGGCTGACAAGATCACTACTAAAAGGTCTATTGCCACTTCACCCTTCCAGATTGTGTATGGCACAAAAGCATTTTTCCTACTTCATTAGGATTACCAGTGATGATGTTGCTACAAGAGCAAGATGTTGAACTAGATGCCACTCAAAGGAGGAAAAAATGAACTAATCAATGTCCAAAAAACAAGAGAGAAATCCTTCAACAGCTCTCAATTACACCAAGACGGGATTAAAAAGGATTTTGATAGGCATATTAAGGAAGATGATTTCAAAGTGAGATATTTGGTGTTGAGATGGGATGCCAGGAATGAAGACAGAGGAAAGCATGGGAAATTTGACCATCTATGGTTGGGACCTTTCAAAATTGTGGCATACCATGGAAATAATGCCTATCTGCTACACGAACATAATGGAGATCTCATTGGTGGAGGACCTGTGGATGGCAGGTTTCTCAAGCATTATCTCGCTTAAAGGAATTTTCAGCCTTTCCATTCATTGTACATAACCATTTTTTTTTTTCAGTTGAAGTAATAGAAATCAAATCAGAATAAATTGAAGCCCAAAGTGAAGGCCCTAAGTTATGCTGAGTATAATTGGAGTTATGTGAACGAAGTTTTGTGAATAATATGTTGATCAGTTTAGTTGCATGAGTGGAATAAAGCCCAATGGGAAGGCACTTGGTCTATCGTTCTTTGCTACCTCGTTGGGAGGATATCATCCCCAATTGGATCCCATGTTAGTCACCATAAATGTTTTATGTGAAATTGCGATTTCAGGATCTAGCAAGGTGCTAAACCGGTTTGGAAGCTCGACAAACTAGAGAAGGGGACAAATATGGCAGGAACGCTAAGAGGATGGGACCGATACAGCGCATATCGTGAAATCGCAAGATCGACAGTCGATGATCATTTCAGGGAGGGAAATTACGCAAAGGATAATTTCATAAAGCGGGCCGAAATCTAAACTGTGGTTTTGGTTCGGGGAGACATGGAGCCACCAGATGCATTTCAGGGTGAAAAGCGGGTTTCCCCAAACCACTTCTTCATGCCCCCAAAATTTGGAAAGTATAAAATGGAATTTGTTATTTAGTTTATTATTATTTTGAACAACTGGACCGTTTGAAAATTGGCGCCACCACCCTCGTTCAACTGTAGCTCAACAATACGCCAATTACACACCATTTCTGCTCATTTCCAAGTATTTTTCATTATAGTCATGGATCTTATCATAACTTCAATAACAGAACAAGATCTTGTGGTGAACGAAGAAACCCTAATTGACCGAGATCCGGGCATCTTTGACATCGAAATCACCATTTAGCCCATATCTGTGTCCATAAGCAACCTGTCCAATAATGTAGGAAGGTGTATACCATTCCTTGAAGTAGTACATGCCACCATAGTCCCTTATGTTGTCGAAATATCTTTCCCCTTCCCCAAATTTATAGGTTGGTGCGTCGAACAGTATTCACATGAAGAAATAGTCATCATAAATAAACAAGTGTCTGAGGTCATGTGTAGGGTAGAGAGTCTTTCAATTCAATATTCCCTCGATATGCCAGAGTATTTCTCTACAGTGTTTGAACCTTTCAATGCAGAAAATCTAATTAGGGTATACAGAGAATGTCCATCAGAAGTTTGAGATTTGTTTTTACAGACAATTGTCAAACCAGAACATCTTTCAAAGAGTCTATCTTTTCCAATGAATGTGAGTATAATGGTCATTGAAGTCCAATGGGTCTTTTCCCTTTTGATTCAGGTCTTAGGTCTAGATAATGACAAACATGTGGTTGAAGTCATGCTCGGTTTCCTATTGCTATTTTTCAAGTCAGAGTCTGGTATTTCAATCCGCATCAGTTTTGATCAATTCATAGTTGATAATATCTATAAACAACTAGTGAATTTTATCTCTCTAAGGCATTTTAGATATTACACTTATTTGCTGAAGATTTTCCTGGAAACAAGTAAGAGTGAATTTCTTGAAGCAACATTTATATCAACTGAATGTAAAAGGATTGCATTTCTCATCTTCATCAATAAAGTCATGTCCAGAGTTTACAGTTTGAAATTCAACACCAGCCTACCTAGATTTTTGGATGAGATGAGGAGCTATCTACAGCCAAATACAGAGAACATAGTGGGGGATTGGGTACTATTCGTGCACTTAACGGTAATCTGGGTCTATGGTTGTCAAGAATCCCCCTATTTATTGCCTATTTTTCTAACCCCCGGGGTATTTTCCCTTAAATTCATTAGGGAAAGGATTATATCTAAGACAGAGCATTTCCTGAAATTATGCAAAGCCTCCAACCTCAAATTCCCTTTTATCATTCGCCCCTTCATTGCCAAAACTAGATCATGCTTATCTCAAATTCAATCCAAGCTCAAAGATTTTGGTTTTGCACAGCTACAGAGAAGAAGATATGATCCACACCAGATCATATCCAAGAGAATATTGATGAAAAAACATGCCCCTTATGAGCATGAACATGTTGAGGGTTTTGATAAGATGAAAAACCTAGAAGTTTGTGCTAATATGGAAGCTATAGTGAAACCAAATCAAACGCAGCAAGTAGAGGCAACCTTGCAACAAAGTCAAACACATCAAACTCCTCAGAAACTGATAGTCAAAGTTCCTAAGACGAGTGTTTACAGCAAGAGAAGCAATTCAGAGGCTATGGGCACCAGTGATCAGTAGACTGCTCCTAAGAAGATCAATATTTCACAGTCTCCATAGATAGTAGATTTGGAGGAGGAAGAGCTGAGAGAACAAATTAATATAGATATGGTGTAAAGTGGCACCAGCACTGTAGAGGTTGAAAAGGAAAGAAGACTCCAGAGTGAAGGAAGCTCAAGAACCTTTAGCAACAAGAAACACATCTTTGATAAGACATCCGGGGAAACTTATCAATCTAAAGAAGATTTGGAAAAACATTATGCTGAGAAGGTAAACCTACCTCTGGGTGAGATGAGGGATTTAGTCCCTAAAGTGGAAAAGACTTCTCAGCACAAATATTCTATGTTCACAGTAAGGGACATTGAAAAGAGGATCTTTAACATTATAGTTTCAGATGAATACAAAGTATTTGAGATCAAGATAAGGTATGACAACATCAATGCTCCAGACAAGCTCAAATTCCATAAGAACTCCAGTGATATGTTGTATTCTGATTACCTGAGTTTAAGCTTGAAGAATTCAGAGCTGTCATCTTATGCAATGAAATTGGAAGGGCAGTTGAGGAAAGAAAAAGCATCTAGTAGAGCTTGGCAGAATCAGGTTAAGAGGTTGGAATCTGAAGGCCCAAGGGGTGAAATCCTCATTGCATGAAAAATACAAATTAATTCAAAGCTTAAAGAAGAAATTGAAGATGTCTGCCATAGAGAATCCACAAACAACAAAATTGGTTTCTCTAGAACAAGAAAATGCAACACCTCGTCAAGAGGCATTGGACTACAAGGCTAGGGAATTGCAGCTAGAACAAGAAAAGGTGAATTGGTCACAAGGGAAAACAAAATTTATAAACAAAATTGAAGAATCTAGGAAAAATATTGAAGGACTTGTCCATGATATGTCACAAGTTATCCTGAAAGAAGGAGAAATCAAAGGGATAAAGGGGATCATAGATAAATTGAAGTAAGAGATGCAAGAAAAGGATGAAAGAATGGATCAATTTTAAAAGGAGAATGGAGCCTTGCGGGAAAGGATATATAAGTTGAAGATGAGATTAAAGGGAAAAGGCTTGTTGCAGGGGGGCAAACATATCAATTGGGACTCTATAGTTGTTGAATCTGCCAAGTTCATAGTGTATTTGAATTTGATCAATGATAAAGACAGCATGGCCATAACAGCCAGAAGCAGGTGCACTGCTGTGAATGAGACTTTAGAAAATAATCCATTAGAATGGGCACAAAACACCATAAATCTACTCAACTCCATTCCTACTGCATAACTTCTGACTATTGGAGTTAAATAAATAACTACAATGATCATCTGGGACAGGAGGGTTATTTTTATACATAACCTGTTGAAATCAGTTCAAACCAAGGTAACACAGATGGATAAAAGTGTGAAAGAGTTTAAGGATTTGTTTGAAGAGTTTTTTATCAAAGGCCTCCCACCATTTTGGGATGGAAAGGAAAAATTGTATGATCTGGAAGAATACAATGCTCTCCTCACTTAGTGTATACTGGATCACTCCAAGTTCAAAACCCTAGAAGAAAATCCGAAAGGAGCCACATTAGTTTAGCATCTTATTACAGACTTTGAAATTCTGAATCAGTTCAAAGTAGTCAAACTTGGACTCCCAGTCATGACATRCGCTTCCTGCATTGACCTGGAGATYCTGATCAAGGAAATGATAGACTATGATATCCCTTMTRACTTGCAATGGAAGGAGATAGTATSGATGGGTAAGACAAAGTGTAGTTTTCCAGGGTCCAGTAGATGATGTCCAAGTCTCACTGAAGATGGAAGATCATGTGGAAGACCAAAACAAAACAAGTGGCAAAGAAAGGAACTGAAGCATCAGAGGAGTTAGAAACCAGATAATCAAATGTTTTCTTGTTAATCATTGTAATCGGTTCCAATACCGAAATTGTCATTTGAAATTATTATAATCAGTTTCAAAAACTAAAACGTTTCATTTGTAGTCATTGTAATCGGTTTCAAACCGAAGGAACTTAACTTGTATAAATATTAGGAGTTCCAAATGTATTAAGTGTTGGCAGAAGTGAAAGGGCACGATTTTAGCTATTCCAAACTTGAATTGTAATTTTATGAAGCTAAATTGAATACACATGCAGAAGTATTGAAGTTTCCATGAAAAGATTCTAATGATGGTGATCTGAGTTTTGCCTCTCTTTGTATGTATTTTCTGTATTTCTGATTTCATTTTCACTGTCTTCTGTTTAAATTGGATATTCAAAGGCCCATAATTCATCTTGTGATGCTCTTGGCTGAAGAAATTTAAACTGTGTTAAGTTCTTCCTAACTAATTCAGAATTCATTTATTTAATGCTCTGATGCAGTTATAAGTTTTCTTTTCTTCCTACACTCTACAAATTTACAAATTATAACTCAGATTTATCGCCTCATTTATCCTTTATCCTATGGAGAGTTCTACAGACCAGACAGTGCTTCCATTTATTTTTATAAGTTTGACTCCATATCCCTAAGTGTCCCTCCTCTTCCTTGCTAGAAACATTATAAAAAAAAAACCCAAAACAAAAAAAACTAGCCATTGATTGTCAAAGAAATACCAAGTGACATGAGAGAGCCCTCTCTGAGCTAAGAAGGCTAGTACCTAGCTCTAAAGTTGGTTTGTAGGTTACCTCTATCATTTGTTTCATCATTCAAACAAATTTACAGAGTGCTAACAGGGCCAACTATTTTATTTACCATTATTCATCATTAGGATCATTTCCACACAGCTTGTTCTTGGTTCCGTTGCAATCTGATGATTTCCATAAAACGGGGTTATTATTGGGAATATTTTAATTAATTATACTTAAGGTACTATTTGGAACTTGTTTCTTGGATAAATACCTTATTGTAATAGCTCTTTGGAATAGAGGAAAAAATATTTACAGAATGGGATGATGAAAAGTGACTTTTAGTGGTGGGAGAAGTCATTAAGGAGAATTAATCACTTTGCGAGGTTAAAAAGGTAAATAAATTAATAAAGTGATTTTAGAGAAAATATTAGAGATGAATTAAAAAGTCACTTGAGGAGGAAAAGGGTGAGAGAGGTATAAATAAGAGATAGGGGATCATTTCCTCTCATTATGCATGTTATGTTTTTGAGTTGAGATTGTGGAGAGATCAACGAGATTTGGAGGCTTTGTGTTTGGAGTAACACCCTAGAGCTAGTTTCAGTGGTGAGAGATCCACTCTAGATAGAGGGATTGGTTTCAATGGGAGATCCCACTCTATCCATATTTGTTACAGGTACCATTCTACAGGTTGTATTTGAGGTGGGATCCACATCTATTGGGGTTTATGCAGGGACAGTGTGCCATCAAGAGAAGGGGTCAATTTGGGGTTTTGGGAGTGATATCAAGAGGAGATCCACTCTTTGTTGTGTGACCATAGATGGGCGACCTTGTTGGTATATTTCAATTTTTTTCCATTGAGGAAAAACTATTATTTTGAGGTTGGGCATGACTAGCTTAAGGAGGGCGACTTGGAGGTTGAAGAATTCTTGGGTGGAGCCGGAATTTTCACTTCTTATTGGTTAGATTCATAATATATGCCAGACATACCTTCATGTACATTGGTTCATGAATTTCATGGATATCTGAGGTCATATTTATTGGTATTATTTCAACAAGGCATAAGTCTCATGGAGGGGGCATTTCTTGACATGGGAATTATGTATTTTTGCATGATATAACATCCCTTTGGGAAACCATAATTAGGGGATTGTAAAGGAGGAACTTTGTCACCATTTATTGCATTTTGGAGACATTATAGGCCAATAAAGTGGTTGTTGTGTTACTTGGATCAGATATGGAAATTACTTCCATGGACAACCGTATATAATAAATAAATTAACAAGGATTCTTGGAGGTATTTGTGATTTCTTAAGTTATATACTTGGTATAATTTCTTGTATTCATGTGATATGTATGTTGTGAGTGTTATATGTTGTTCTAAATCATTATAATTAGGAAAACATGCTTAAAATACAAGCTACAACCAATGCATGCAAATTGTTTGACAAAACTCTTCAATAAGAACCTACAGAAAATTCCAAACAACAAGCAAACATTTATAACAAAAGTCACTTAGAGGGTTCTAGGGAGGTTGTAACCCATCCATTTTCCCCACTAAACATATTAGTGGACTACCTTGGAAGTTGGGGCAACAAAAGAATTGAATTTCCCAAAGATTTAGATCATATTGTCAAAGTGTTTGATGAAAGTTCTCAACCACATAGATATGATTTCTATATCATATTTGGTTGGGGATATTATAGTGGTATCAGAGCATGGTATTGGACAGATGTGAGGTTTTGAAGGGAAACAACATGCACACTTTAAAAGGATTGTAAAGGAGAAATGGGAGATAAAACAACAAGGGGAATTCAGTGTGCAGAAATATTACAGATTGCCACAATTAAGTGACCAGTGCTCATAGTACTTCAATTCAACAGTGAGAGGGAGTCAAGATGATGATGAATGGAGAACTTGGAGAAAATTTGTTTTCAATTATTATTTAATATCATAAAAACATGATGGGGGTTTTGGAGCACCCTATGTGGAAGGGACCACAATTATCAGCATGGAAGAAAGACAAAAACATCCAAGGTGAGGAAGGTTGATGATGAGGTGGACGCTTTGGAGGTCCATGCATTCAGTCACGCTGAAGATGTGTGAAATAAATATGACCATACAATATGCCTTAGTACACCACTAGAATTTTCCAATCAAGGTAAATACACCAACACATATGATGGACAATTTGCTAGCAGGTTAGATCATGAGGAGGAAATAACACATTCACCACATGATGAGGTTCAGGATGATTCACCTTTGGAGGAGAGACTCACCTTAAATGATATGCATATGGGTGATGATCAGAGTAGTGAAACGGATGTTGGTGAGTATGTTGACGAGGGTTACACATGTGACCCAAGGAGCAGTACTGGTGAGTTGATATTTTATCCAGGTAGATATGTTGGATCATATGAGTCACATTATTTGGCAGGGCAGCTGAAGGTCAGAGAGGATATGATCATGGACGCCATGAGGCACCTTGATGATACACATGCATTGATGGCAGAGTATGTTTGGAGAGACATGGTGACATAGGATGGTTTGGGAGAAGAGTTTTCCATTGTAGACTTTCAGATACTCAGAGAAGTAGTGGCGGTGATGAGATCCAACTACCAACATCTCCTTATGGATAGGGATTATCTTCTAATGATTAGTGAGATGTACCATGGTGCTTTAAAGAAGAAATAAGATGAGGTGGATATATTTACCTATGATTTGGCGAGCACACAAGGTTCCTTGATGAGCGCATTAAGGGCCCTTCAAGAATCAAAGTCATAGGTGGAGCAACTTCAGGAGGAGTGGAGTCAGGTATCTCTTCCACCCATTCCATAGGACGACCATTCATACATATCAGACTTAAATATAGAGGATATAAGTGACAGTGATAGTTTGATGGAGGAGCTTCATGAGTTGGAGGAGCCTCAAATGATGGTTGAGCATGAGGAGTGTCTAGACTCAGAGATTATGGATGCATAGGAGTTTGAGGATCCACCACCTTTAGAGAGCTCATTAATGAATCACAATGAGACATGTTAGCATCCACTCACGGATAGTGGAGATAGTTCATATGGGGACACATCCATTCAGTGTCTAGAGCTAGTTGACACTCATGGATTAAGTGATACCTTGTTATAGTCAAGACATAGAGTAATGTCCGGGGTTATAGGATCTATAGTGGTAGGAAGTATTGACAGTCACAGGATGTTACCAAGAGGAACAATGCTTGATAGTGGCATATCAGGAACTACAGTATGATAGGTAGTGAGAAGGATCATGCAAAGTTGTACAGTGATATGCAGAGGGACACACTGGAGGCTAGGACTGATGCATACTTGGTGGAGTAGAAAGATCCCAGTGGATCAGTGGAACAGGGAGCTCCTTGTGGAACAGGGAGCTCCTTGTGGAGCAGGGAGTGGGGATAAATGTACCATACAGTGAGTGACAGTAGATTTAAGGTGGCACAGGCACACATGTACTCTATCAGCAGGATGACACTTAGGCCTACAATGTTTATTTTTCTGGATGTGCCACGGATATGTGAAACATATTCTAGAGATATCTTTGAGAAGCATCAGAGAGAGTATGAGGATTTGAGTGATGAGTTCCACAAATCCATGTCGTTAACATAATATTGTCGCATCAAGTGCAGTCTTGGGCCTAGGAGGTGCAGCAGAGGAATGCAAAGCTATGGCTCAGGGCATGAGGAAAGGAGAATGGAGATTTCCACTTCCATAGGATCATACAGGAGCTCAGATATATCTTGGAGGAGAGAACGTGGCATAGATTATGTATTTCCCACAGAGTAGGTCACATATATATTTCCTGCACATAGACAAGGAATAGACAGGAGCTCAAACAGATCTTGGAGGAGGGAGTGTGTCATGGATGATACGTCACACACAGTGCACGTGAAATTTAGACTTTTTGCACATCGAAATAACACATATAGGAGATACTTATAGACAGAGAGGTTTGAGATAGAGTAGATAGATAGAGAGACTCGGGGGGAATTGAGATAAAAGGGTCTTTTTTACAGTTTCAGCAGTCTTGGAAGTCGGGTCACAGGTGTTTGGAGGATGGTCAGGTACATTCTAATAGTGACGAAGTCAGGAGAGAAAGAAAAACTCAGAGAACAATGTGTAGCAGTGATGAGGAGAAACATCGTGGAGAGGCTAAGGGGATGACTATCACCTCCCTACTGAGAATTACTAGCTTTCATACATTTAGGATTATGGGAGGAGTAAAGGGACATCGAGTCGCGATCTTGATTGATGGTGGGGCCACCCACAACTTCATTGAATCAATATTATTCAGGAGGTTGGGTTTACCTACAATTGATATTGGAGATTTTAGATTGTTGATGATAGGTAGAAACAGTTTGGCATGCACACAGATGGTTCAACACTTAGAGTTGTCCATGGGTAACCACATAGTGACAGATAATTTTTTTGTAATGGATTTAGAGGACATGGTTATTGTCATGGGATTTCAATGGCTTAGTACATTAGGGATGATCTCTCGGGACTACCCAAAAATGAAGATGGAGTTCAAGATTGCAAGAAGAAAAAGGGTAGTTATAAGGGGCATGACCACTAAGGCTCCTAAGGATGATTCAACACAAAAGATGGAGATGTTGTTGGGACAGTGGTATGCATAGCACAAAAGTTAGCGAGTCACAACCATTGATGAGGCGACAATCTTATGAGGGGATATCCATGAAGAGATAGTGGGCACAGGGTACAGTTCATTCAGGGAGACATTCATTCATAGATAGTGTGTACACATTTATGGTGGGGGTCATACTAGTAGAGGTTACCACAAAGGAAGTGAGACCATTGTTCAGATACTTGGGGAACAATTTCATGGTAGGAGGAAGGCTCATAGAGGATATTACATAGGGTGAGAGCCACATTAGGTAGAGCCTTGGTCATAGATTGCTTGAGGAAAATAAATTTTGGAAGGGAGGACTGTAATGTCCCTTTCCAAATGACTAGAGGGAGGATGATGGATTAGCCTATACACTCTCCCCATAGTCTATAATCAGTGGGAAAGGGGAGACTATGAATATTAATTGATGTCACTAGCTCATTAAAGTCAAATCCTAAAGTGACATAGTTATTTAAAATAAGGTTATAAAGTGACTCTATGATTAATAGAGAAAATAACCTTAGAAGTCTCTTTAATTATTGTAAGAGATGGGCCCAACTATTTTATTTAACATTAATCATCATCGCTATCATTTTTTCACAGCTTGTTTTTGGTTCTATTGCATTCTGACGATTTTTGTAAAACAGGGTTATTATTGGGCAAATTTTAATTAATTACAATAAAGGTACTATTTGGAACTTGTTTCTTGGAGAAATGCCTTAGTGTAATATCTCGTTAGAACCAGGGAGAAAATATCTACAATATGGGATGATGAAAATTGACTTTCAGTGGCAGGAGAAATCATTAAGGAGAATTAATCACTTTCCAGGGTTAAAAAGGTAAATAAATTAATAAAGTGATTTTAGAGAAAATATTAGAGATGAATTAAAAAGTCACTTGAGGAGGAAAAAGGTGAGATGGGTATAAAGAAGAGATATGGGCTCATTTCCTCTCATTATGCATGTTATGTTTTTGAGTCGATATTATGGAGAGCTCAAGGGGCTTTGGAGGCTTAGGGTTTGGAGTAAAACCTTAGATCTAGTTTCAATGGTGAGAGATCCACTCTAGCTAGAGGGATTGGTTTCAATGGGAAATCCCACTCTAGACATATTTGTTACAGGTACCATTCTACAAGTTGTATTTGAGATGGGACGCACATCTATTGGGGTTTCTACATAGACAGTGTGCCATCAAGAGAATGGGTCGATTTGGGGTTTTGGTAGTGAGATCTAGAGGAGATCCACTCTTGATTGTGTGGCCATAGTTGGGCGACCTTGTTAGTATATTTGGAGGGTTTTCCATTTGGGGGACACTATTATTTTGAGGTTGGGTGTGACTAGCTTAAGGAGGGCGACTTGGAGGTTAAAGAATTCTTAGGTGGAGCTAAAATTTGCACTTCTTATTGGTTAGATTTATCATCTAGGCCAGTCATACCTTCATCTACATTGTTTTGTGAATTTTATTTCAGCAAGGCGTATGTCTCATGGAGGGAGCATTTCTTGGCATGGGAATTATGGATTTTTTTCATGATATAACATCCCTTTGGGAATCCATCATTAGGGGATCATAAAGGAGGATATTTTTCACCATTTCTTTCATTTTGGAGCCATTATAGGACAATAAAGTGGTTGTTGTATTACTTGGATCAGATCTGGAAATTACTTCTATGGATAGCCATATATAATAAATAAATAAGCAAGGATTCTTGGAGGTATTTGTGCTTTCTCAAGTTACATACTTGGTATAATTTCTTGTATTCATGTGGTATGTATGTTGTGAGTGTTATATGTTGTTTTAAATCATTATAATTAGGAAAACATGCTTTATTTCAGCATGGTGTATGTCTCATGGAGGGGGCATTTCTTGGCATGGGAATTATGGATTTTTTTCATGATATAACATCCCTTTGGGAATCCATCATTAGGGGATCGTAAAGGAGGATCTTTGTCACCATTTCTTTCATTTTGGAGCCATTATAGGGAAATAAAGTGGTTGTTGTATTACTTGGATCAGATCTGGAAATTACTTCTATGGATAGCCATATATAATAAATAAATAAGCAAGGATTCTTGGAGGTAATTGTGCTTTCTCAAGTTATATACTTGGTATAATTTCTTGTATTCATGTGGTTTGTATGTTGTGAGTGTTATATGTTTTTTTAAATCATTATAATTAGGAAACATGCTTAGAATGCAAGCTACAACAAATGCATGCAAATTGTTTGACAAAACTCTTCAATAAGAACCTACAACAAATTCCAAACAACAAGCAAACACTTATAACAACAGTCACTTAGAGGGTTCTAGGGAGGTTGGAACCCATCCATTTTCCCCCATAAACACATTAGTGGACTACCTTGGAAGTTGGGGTAACAAGAGAACTGAATTTTCCAAGTATTTAGATCATATCATCAAAGTGTTTGACGAAAGTTCTCAACCACATAGATCTGATTTTTATATCAGATTTGGTTGGGGATCTTACAGCTTAAGAATATGCATGACTATTAATTGATAATACGACAACATCAAGTGATTATTTTATTATCATTGCATTGTGTGTGGGAATTATTGCAACTACAATGATCAATGTTGAACTGGAGATGATTGTTCATCACTTAATTGACAATATAATGTTAGGAGCAAAGCCTTAGAAATTGATATTAATGCATGGATTATTTTGAAAATACTATTCAGGGACATTTATGATTAATCAAAAATGATGTTGTGATTCGATGTTATTAACGATGATTCAATGATATTAAAGATACACAAATTGATATTAATGATCTGGATAATATTGATATAAATGATGGAAATGTTAGTATTGGGCGATAATGCCTAATTTGATAGCCTTGATTATTTGTTGATGATCTCATGATGATTGTGACACTAAGGATATTGACTATTTTGACTAATGATGAGGATAATGATCTAATGATATTTGAAGATGATGTTATTACCATTTGATGGTAATGTGATAATATTGATTTGATTGATGTCGATGATTTTGATATAATGTTGCAATTGAAAAAGGTTGATGTGTGCATCGGGAATCCTGAGTAAAAAAAATTATACTTGGTTACTTAATGTTGAATTAGCTCTGAGGCCATAGCCCTATTGTGAGGGGGAGAATTGTAACACCCCTTGATGCATGGTGACCACTTTGTGAGATTCTAGTTTCAATTGTATATGATGGAATCGTTATCTTTTTGTGATGTATGTGTATTTACTCAAGATGGAAAAGGGTGGAAACGCCCCTTGATGTGCATGTACTACTAAGTAGATGTGTTATTGATTAGACCCTTAAGTTTATTATTAATTATGGATGGTTGAATCCTTACTAATTATTTTTAATAACATCTAAACAAGGCCTAGCCAATGCATGAGTACCATCCTTAGTGCATAATCACTAAGTGTTCCTTAAATACCAACTCTCCTTGATGGTTGGTTGTGGATGGATTATAGATACTTACCTAATGATTATGATGAATTGTGCTTTTATGACATGTGATGATTTTTCCCCTCATTTACATGGTTAGACTCCGCTAGTGTGGGACTAGTAATATTGTCTCATTTACCATCTGGATAGATATTGTGGGCCTGATTATGATAATTAGGAGATGGGGATTTTGGAATCCTCATTCCTAGGATGGTTTTGTGTTTTATATTTACTTGCAGTTGGACATATGTGTGACTTGATGATTCTACCCTTGATGGCTTATGATGAGTAATCATTACCTAATGGTTAGAGGGCATATGCACTTAGTCAGGCTAGTGTCCCTCTATATTGCATTATGTTTATATGATGCAACTATTATACATGTGTTGATGTGTTTTAGAAGATGGTTTTCTAGACTCATCATGCCCTCATAGCTTGTTTCTATTGATGATTGATTATGAAATACCTAGACATATATGTGATTGTTTAGATTGTGATGAGAACCAATATTTCCTTAACTGATGATTCAATTAGCATCAAATGTTCTTCATAATGGATATATAACATTGGTAATTATTGGATGATTATTAGAATTATTAGTCCTTGTGATGATGTTGTTGATATTATATTATCTTGTTGAATAACATGCCTATAATTTGATGTGCTCCATATTACGATGATCTTGATGGAAAAGGTGGGGAATGCACTCAAGGGAAGGGATCATGATTCAATGAGGATGACCATCATATCCTAGTTCTTGGGAAGCCTCAGGGAAGGGAAAAAACTTGTGAAGATGACCTCCAAAGTTAAGTAAAATGGAAAAAGAGAAAGAGTTGTAACATAGTTTTACATTGTTCTTAACACTTGTAAATTCACCCTAAAGCCCAATTTCTCCCTTGTATGAGAAGGGGGAAAGCCAATAGCCAAATATTTGGAAGATGTTACATTAATAAGGATTACAAAAGAACACACCTACCCATTGATGAATCTAACTGGCTCATGAGGAAATGTTTTATGATTTTACCATTATTGTGTTAAACCCTATGATTGGAATTATGTACCTAGTTGAGCAAAGTATTGGTTTCTCTAAATTGGTTTGAGTGGACTAAGGGGATGGGGGTGACCTAACCAATGGGGGATACTTATGCTCAAATTATGCCTAGCTTTCCTTGTACTATTATTTTGGTACCATTACAGGATGCACTACCATGTGTGGTTGTGATCACTAGTGGCTAAAGGTGGTAGTAAGATATTTGATGAGGAGGTCTCCACTGACGAGTGTAGTTTTGATAACCAACGACTAAAGGTGGTAGTAAGACCCCTAAACCCCATAATCCCATGGGGTTTCTGAGTGTTGCAAGTCTAGGAGCCTCTCTACCACACCAAGGTTAATCAACTGGGAATTTGATTTGTGATAATACTTTCGGGATTGTGTGAGTTACTTGTAGAGGATGCTACTATCGAGAGTAGTTGTGAACACCAAGGGATAGAGTGGTAGTAAGATTCATTCACCTCAGATCTATGCAAGGTATGGAATGAGTTATCTACAAAGAGAATTTCTATATTCCTAATCTTTCTCACCTCATTGAACTTGAGCCCTACTTGGGGGAAACACCTATGAAAGTGGTTGCATTGGTTGGGAAGAAAATTGACCCTATAATGATTCCCCCCTATTGATTAAATATTGGTTCATGAGATCTAGAGCACAGTTGTCTCAACACTTGGACTTTTGTGAGATAAAAATTCCAGGTAGTTGGTACTATGCTTTGATTGTTTATTGTTGGTTATGTTGATTCAATTACATAATTGTTATATACTTCATGGGCTCATGGCATACCCATTTATTTTATGTACTAGTTGGATTTTATATATGTAATTTGATGGTTTTGGATATGGTTTTCATTGTTGTATGTGGTCTTAAAGAAAAAATATTATAGTTAAGGTAACACCCTAATGGGTTGTTATAGTTGTTGAAGGTGCCATTAATGCATATGAGCCTTAGAAGACTAATTTAGATCATACAACCCCTATTTTCCTTCATGGTCCATGGCCAAGGTCTCAATAACTATTCCTAGTACACAAAATATATTAATTATCCCCATATACCACCAAGAGGCTAAAGATATAGGTCTATGCGGTGGTTCGAGGCCTATTTCAATACTAGGGCCCTAGAAGTTTCATTTTGGGCCAAAGGTTTGAGAGCCATATCTTGTGTGTGAAACCTCCTAATGGTACCCATATCCCACTCAAGGACCAGGTACATTCTAGAGGGTTTTGTGGTGGTTTGAGGAATATTTTATGTCTCATAAAACCTATAATATTAATTTAGGAATAAAGGACCTTATCTTCCTCCCCCAATCATGTTTAAAGCCCTAAGACCTATATGTACTGCAAAAAAACTCCTAATGTAACCCTATTCTACTTGTATGCAAAATATCCATTTTAGAGGGCTTGTGTTGTAATTCAATGCCTTGATCATGGCCCATTATCCCATGAATATTTATTCAAGGTATAATTTCCTAGATTTCTCTCCCAATGGTTAAGGCCTTAAGACCCATACTTGATGCGCAAAATGTTGTAATAGTATCCATTTCTCACTCAAAGGACAATGATTCCATATAGAAGACATGTTATGTGGTTTATGGTGTTTTTTGTGGCCCTTTATCCCTAAATTCTTCATCAAGGTTATAAGGGCCTTATTTTCCTCCCTTAACCATGCCAATGCCTTAAGATACCCATCCATAGTGCACAAGGCCTCATAATCGTACTCATATTCCACTTTGAGGAAAAAGATTACCTCTAAAGGGACTGTGTCATGGTTAGAGGTCATGTTCATGGACATGATGAACATGACCCTTAGAGATCCATTTATGGTGTAATTCCCTTTTTTTCCTCCCTTGATTATGGTTAAGGCCATGAGACACATATCTACTATGCAAAAACTCTTGATTGCACCCATATCCCACTTCTATGCCAAAGATCCACTTTAAAGGGTATATGTTGTTGTTTAAGGCCTTGATTAGAGCCCATTATCTCAAGAATCTTAATTTATGGTCAAATTTCCTTGATTTCTCCCCCAACCATGGTCAAGGCCTTAACACTCATACCCAATTCAAACAACCTTCTAATGGAACTCATATCCCACTCTAAGGATAATGATCTCCTACATAGGGAATGTTTTGTGATTTGTGGCCTTATTCATAGCACTTGGTCCCTAAAAGCTTCATATGGGGGTTAAGGGCCTTATTTTCCTCCCTTACCCATTGTAAAGGCATTAAGACCCATGGCTACTATCCAGGGAATTATAGGAGCAAATATATTCTTCTTGGAGGGGAAATATTCCCTTAGAAGGGCCCATCTTGGTTTGAATTCATGGCCCATGAGCCTCATAAGCTTCATTTAGAGCCTAATTCCTTTGTTTTCCTACCCTTACAATGGTCAAGTACCCAATACTCATTCCTCATGTGAAAAATTTCCTAAGAGCACACATAGTACCATTGTAGTCCAAATATCCCTATTAGAGGGACTATGTGGTGGTTTGAGGTATCGATCATGGTCTAGAGATTCATTTTCTATTCTTTTGAAAACAAGAAATTATCTCTGTAGAAACATAAAAAATTCATAACATAAACATTTTATATCTCTTAAATACCTTTCCAACGATATAAAGAATTCCAAAAACATATGTTAGGGTAAACAATTATGGCAAAATTAATAAAATAATTTTTTTTAATGTTAATATAACACAATAATCTTTTGGAACACACATGCACTATTAATGCATGCATGTTTCTAAATCCCATGTGCATTCTTGTGAATAAATATTTGGTATACTTTGTGGTGGCCTGCATGATAGTTCGAAAGGCACCAAGGCTATTACAAAAGGAACACATTCACATTCTTACATGAGTGCATTCTCAAATTCTGCATTGCCATATTTTCGTGCATCAACTTCATTCAAGCACCCCACATCATCCACTTTGTTATCTATTCCCATAATTATAACTTCATTTATAATTATTCATAGTCMCTTATGGAAAAATTACCACTTTGTTGAAAATAATTAAAAAAAAAATTGATCCCATATAATTTTGAAGTCCCCTACCCTAGTTATTTTTTTCCAAGGAAAATCTCATGGGGAAGCTTATATGACCCMAATGGGGGGAATATATGGGATTAAATGTATATGATATGACCCTAAGGGGGGAATATAAGGGGTTKAATGTACATGTAAATGGTGAATGTATATGTAATATTGTTGACCTAATGATAAAGGGGCTTCACGTACAATGTGTGAATAGGTATAATAGATATCATGTATTCATTATTGGAAGACATGTGAATTGTGATCTAGGAATGTGTTTGGATATTTGGAGGAGGTTATCCTATTCTTTAAGGAGTTATTGTGTAAATTCTCTCTCTTATCTTTATTGGGTTTGTTCTCTACACTCACATTGGGTACATGTGTAATTTTTCTTTATCATGACATTTTAAGCATTTGGTTATAACATTTGGTTTCAGAGCATCGATCCCGGGATTTTTCTTCTTCAAGCGAGTCATCTTGGCATTTTCGCTATATTTTTTTTCTGTGAAGTTTTGTACTATGAAATTTTCAAAATACTAAGAAGATAGAGAATCCCACTTGGTAAAAATTTAAGGTTTCGGGTAATTTTAATTTAAGAGATACATCCCGTGGAAGTTAGGGATTTTTACTAGCTCTGAAATCAGTCTCAAACAAGTCATTTTGGTAAATTCACTATAATTTTGTTTTGGTGATGTTTCAAACTGTGAAATTTTCAGAATACTAAGGATACAAAGCAACGTACTTGTGATAAAAATTCATAGTTTGCATATGTTATGGGACTTATCAGTAAATGCGAACATAAACAGATCTCCCTAGATCCGCCTAGATCTAGAACAAAACAAAACAGGACATGACACTTTCCCTAAGCTCCAATCATTGATATTACTATCAAATGAAAGATAGGTGACATACCATTTAAATATCGCTTCCTCTTGTCGTCGTCGTCCTAGCTCCACTTCAGTGCTCCTATGATATCAGATCTGGAAGAAAACACAAGCCAACCAAAGTGAAATCAATATAACATACTCAAAGAGAACCTATGCATGTGATCGAGGAATCATACAATAAAACGAGATGAGTTTTATGGGAAAGAAACATATCATTGTATTATATAATAATGAAAGTGGGGATTACAACCAAATCCTTGATGTTGCAAAGTCCCCTTCCGATGAACCTTTTCTCAAACACACACACTTGCTCCAAACTTGAATGAAAAAGATCCACAATGACTTGATGAACTGAAGTGAAGCTCTCAAGAATAACCCAATGCAAAATTCTTCATACAATCTTAGCCAATTCAACCTTCATTAACATTAGCCTTTTCCATGAGAAATCCCTCCTTATATAGAGAAAAGAGATGTGATTAAAAAGATTAGGATGATCCCACCAAATCAGAGAAGCGAGTAGGATCCCAACCATATGGATGTCACCTCACCTTCTAGAAGATCTCCTTCTAGAACTTTCGTGAAGTTCGACCTTGTTGGG